>PVHY01020233.1:0-25931 GCA_004024945.1 Uropsilus gracilis | reverse complement strand
CCTGCCTGCCTGCCTGCCTGCCTGCCTGCCTGCCTGCCTGCCTGCCTGCGGCTCCCCACCCCCGCCCACCTGCCCTAGTTTAGTTTTGTTACTTTGCTTGTTTCCTTAGATGCCACATGAGTGAAATCGCCCAGCGTTTGTCTGTCTCCTTTGGACATAGTTCACTTAGCCTCTAGTTCTACCCATTTTGTTCCGGATGGCAAGATGTCATCCTTTTTGTCACCGAGTAGTATTCTACTGTGCGTACACACCACATCTTCAGCCACTCACCTGGCACCAGGCACCACGGTCGTGTCCATCGCTTGCTGTTGTAAATGGTCCTGTAGGGAACGCAGGCGTGCAACCATCCCTGCAGATTTGTTCTTGGCGCTCCGTGGGTAGGTAGCCACGGAGCGCCATCGCTGGGTTACAGAGCACATCTATTTTTCACCTGTGGTTTTCACTTCGCATTATTCCTTTTCTGCGGGAGTGCAGTAGGCCTCGATTTGCTACTTGATTTTGATCTGTCAGCACCTACGTCTGACAGTTGCAGCTCCTTCACGTCAACCACATGGTTCAGGCGGCCCTGCCAAGTTCTTACAGCTGGCGGGTCCAGGTGGACACTTGACTGTGGCTGGGAACTTTGCACTGAAGACAGAAAACGCTTGAGAACTACTTGCTAGTGGTAATTACTGACCTCTCAGTGGCCATACTTCCTGCCCTGGAAGGAGGCAAAGAAGCTGGCTTGTAGCCAGAAGCCCTGGAGGGCGAGGGACAGCGTCCAGGGGCGTGTATGTTCCTGGGCCTGGTTTGTGGAAGCCAACTCCATGCCTGTCTTCCCGGGGCAGTCATGAGACCACCCTTGCATTCTGCCTACCAGTACTCTCTCTTTCCTCTCCTTTGAGTTTCTGTCATTCCTGTCCACAGGCAGTGAACTCTTGACTGAAAAGCCTGTGTGTGATGGTGCTATTCCCAAATGTGGGATTTAGGAGAGTTTTAGGATCGATCCCTTGCAAATAACAACTCGATGGTGTTTTCTCCAAGCATCAAGGGACTATTTTGTAACTAACCTTACTGACTTTCCTTTAAATACAACTGATGAAAATTAAGGAGAAACTTTGCCTCAACTATACCCAAACCCACTCAAGTAACTTCAAAACAGGTTTCCCCCGGGATCCCCCCGGTATCCAAAAGTAAAGCTTTCCAACTGGGTGGATTCTATTTTTGTTGGTGGAGGGGGTGAGGTCTGAAAATGCTCTTCCCTTCAATGTTTATGGAAAACATTCTGAGCATTCCTGGACTCAAAAAAATCGTCAATCAAATATTAACAAACAGGAAGTTTTACTTTCAGAGAACGGGGGGAGACCTGTATTAGCTTTGCCCACCGTGACTACATAGCTGAGAAAAAAATGGCCAACTTTAAAAATGTGTTTAAGTTTTGGGGCAGATAGGACCAGCATTGTCATGTGGAGAGTGGAGGAAAGCGGCTTGCGGTGCAGTCGATAGCTGACAAGACAGCAGGAAGGGCTGGCTCTCCGCCTGGAGCGGATATCAACGAGTGCAGGCATCTCCTTTTGGTCCGCCCAGCTGCCCGGGCACTGTGGACTCGTCCATGCCGCCCGGTAGGTTGCACTGACTTCCTGCCAAAGGCATCTTCACATTATAGGAGATTAAAAAAAAATTATATTCTTATCTTCATTGTCTGTAAACCACTGCTCCTGCCCATCGGAACTGCCTGCATCCTTCAAAGCATCCAGACTCCCTAGGAACAGGGTCTGGCTTTTAACTTGGACGTTTTCACATTGTTCACCATATTTTCTTGGTTTTGAAAGTAATCTATCCTCATTAGAAACACGGAGGAAAATTGGAAAACACGTCCAAGGGGAAGGATCAGAGAAGCTTGCCCACCTTGCCCACCAGCCCACAGAGCAGCGCTCACCCTTGAGCTCCCTGCCTGGTCTTGGGGGAATGTTTTCCAGGCTGCACTTGGCGGCCGGCCAGGCCTCTGTCCCTCTCTCTAGCCTCCTGCGCTTCACTCCTCCCTTAATAGAAGTTACTTCATCGACCTGCTCTCCCTGCCCCCGCCCGCCCTTCGTAAAACTCAGGCCAAACTCAGGCCAGCGGCGGCTTCTGGTAACTGGTGAGAGCAGCAGGTTACCAGGCTTCCTGGCTGCAGCATAAGTGGGGGGGAAGAGAGGCACCTGGCAGGGAGAAACGGCATCTGGGTGTCCGGACAGTGTCCGGACAGTGGCTCAAATCCTGGAACACGATGGCCCCTGGGAGGAGAGGTCCTGCTGCCTCTGCAGAAGCCACGTGTCTCTACGCCCCTTTGTTCCCTTCCTGCCAAGCATCTGCTAGGTCTGAACCCCATCGCCCACCCCGGGCGAGCGGGAGCCCACGGATGCCAGCTTCCTCCGCACGGTGCTGACCGTTTTGAGACTGGCAGACAAGCCCCTGGTTCGACGCACGTACACGGCACCGTCCCTCCCGCGCCCTCCCCCTTGTGTGCGTTCTCCTGTGACTCGGCGCAGGTGACCGGCTCTGCGCTGCTGTGCTTCCTCAGCTGGAATTTACTTAGGCCCAGGAGAGCAGTACAGATCATTTCGCTCCTGTTCTTGCCTCCCGGTGAACAAAAGGCTGCGATTCTACGCCTTTTTCTGTACCTTGCTGGGGTGAGTCCACCTCACCGAGCCTTGGAGATTTGAAAAAAGTGTGGATGTTGAAAGCTTCCTCATGGGTTTTTATACCTTCAGAACATTCCGTTTGTTTATATGCAGCATGAGCGGGCCAATCCCCACGCCAGGGGTGTTGAATTCTTGCCAGTCTTCGTTGTCTTGAGAAGTGCTGCCCCGAGTGGCTGTGTGTGTGATTTCTCAGCACGGCTGGAGGGCAAAGTCCCAGTCATTAAATTCTGGGTCAGAGGAGCTCGTGGGCACTCATTTGAACTCTGGGCCCCGTTACCCCCCCTCTCGCCCCCCATGGCGTTTGCACTTCCCCCCAGCAAGGAGGAGGCTGGGGTTTCTCTTGGGGGGGTCATTAAGCGCTTCCTCCCCTTGCCTCGGGGAGTTCTTCTGCTCTTCTGATGTGGACGTTGTCCTCCCAGTTAGCTGGCGAGCTGATTGAGAGCAAGGGTCAGGCCTTGCTCAGCTTTCCGGTCGGCTGCATTTATGGATAGCCGACTGTGGCTCGCTCGGAGCACAGCAGATGTGTTTGCCTTGCAGCTTGGGGGGTAAGCCAGTCCAGCCCAGCGATGGGGTCTCTCTGCTTGCGTCAGGTTCCCTGAGCTGCCTCCGAACCCCAAAGTCAAGTCATCAGAAACCTTGGCTCGCCGAGGGGGAGGCTGAGACCCAGCTGAGGGCAGGTTCCACCGGACGTGTGAGCCTCTAAGCCCAGATCCAAGGGGGTTTGTTTTGTTTTGTTTTCCCAAGGGGGGTTTGACCGAGAGGGTTCCTTGCATGACACCCAGGTAGCCGTAAGCCTGACTGGGCCTGCGTCACTGAAAGCAGAACAAGGCGGCTTTCACACGTTTTGCGTCTCCCGCCTGTGTAAATATGACATCACTGTGATCTCACTTGCCTCTGGCCTGGGAGCAGAGTGCTCCGTTGTTTGCTAAAGTCTCAGTTCCCACGCCTTGCTCACCGTGGGGGGGCGCCCTGTGTCGGCTTTCAGAGGGCTTCAAACTTCTGGGCTTGTGTGTCTCCTGGGAGCATTCTCTGAAACCACATGTCCCTTCATGGGCTCATGGTCCACATCTAAATTTTACTGTGAGTTTAAATAGCTGCGAAGGACAGACTTTACAATGTAGCATCACCACGAATTTTAAAAAGTAAAGTTGTTGGAGACACATGTACCTAACCAGCACAGACATACACATGTATATATGTATGCGTACGCATGTATAAGAATGTGTGTAAAGAGCTCTGCCCTTCCAGCACAAGGGCTTGTTAGTAAGATCTTGGTCCAAAACGAAGTGATAAAGATATTCCTCTCTTCCTATTTTTGCTTTTTTTCTATATCTTTTTAATGGGGAGGATTTTCCTTTTTGTTTGGACTGTTTCTGTACAATAATACATCCATTTAAAGTGTACATCCAGCTGGCTCCATAGCTCAGGGGTTAGAGCACTGGTCTTGTAAAGTGTACATCTGGCAAATTTGATAATTACATGTAGCTGTACTATTGCACCTAGTCAAAAAGACCCATATTGAGGCTTTAATTGATGCATTATATGTATATGATAAAGCTTATGCGTAATATATGTTTATATATGGTGTAAAACCTTACTGTAAAAATGTATATATGTGCTTATGTTTTTATGTGCATATATTAAAATATGCACACTTAAGTACAATGCCTTAACATGAAAAAAATATATATGTTGATATGTATGTAAACATTCACATGCTTAGACCTGTGTGTATAGGACACGTATATACAAATATGGGGGTGTATATATACATATATTTATATTCCTACTAAAACTATATTATACAGGTGATATATGTATGTGTTGTACATGTGTATACATATGCAAACAATGTGTCATAATGATATATTAAGTGTGGATATATATACACCATGGATATTAACTATATCGTGCCGTAACGTGAACGTATCTATAGACAAAGCCTGTGGCCATATATGTTATCTCATATAAACACTCTAACCTATTCCATTCTTCTAAACATACACAAAATAATCTACTGGCTTTGATTCCCATGAAAACATCCATTAAAATAATATGGACATACTCTTTTAAATATCAGAAACTTTATGTCATTCCTTTCCCCTCATGCCTCCTAAATTTGGATTTCCATTCCAAATTCAGACTCTTCTCAAATACGCATCGATGCCTGAAAATCCTCCACTGGTCAGCCTCTTTTAATACAAGTACAGCCACGTATAGTCATATTTTTATTTCCTGTGACCCTCAAGCGCTGTGACCACTGAATAACTGCTTCTCATGGAGTTATACTGTAACTTTGATACTTGGTCAACAACAGTGTCTAGTTGAGATTATTAAGTAAGCACTAGGAATAAAGCACGTTTTCATGGAAACACTTCCTTCCTGAGGTGGATGACTTTTTACCCAGATCCGTTTCTGCACCTGGGTTTGCTTTTCACTCACCGCCAGGATCACCGCGGGGACAGGGCAGAGCTCAGTGGGACAAGGCAGAGCTCAGCGTTAATTCTGTTTCTCAAAAGGCAGAGGACCTTGTTATGCAGAACTGGGGGGGAGGGGGATGGGAAAAAACCGTTACCTTAGCTTATTAATTCTTTGAACTCATTCTGAGCCAACAACCCTGTGTTATTTATCACTGAGGGTTGTCTTTGTCTCTCTGGGAGTGTCGTGGTGTCCTTTTGTGGTGTGGGACATGGAGAGTCGGAAACCTCCCCTCCAACGGGTGTAGGCACACGTTACTGGTCCTCGCAGCTCTTTGGTGTCCCAGCATCCACCTGGCCGTACTTCCATTTCCTGGAGATGGAGCTGAGCGAGACAGCAGGTGAGCTGCAGGGACACAGTGGCGAGGGGAAGAGGGAGATCGCAGACAGATGCCTTGTGGGACAGATGTCGCCTATCAATTCCCTTGATAGTGGGTGCCCTTGCACCATTCCAGGAAGTGCGTCTCTGTCCGTTTCACCCAGTTTGGACCTTTCGAGGGTGAACTCTGGGACATGGTGAGGTTTCACTCACAACTCAGAGATGCGCAGACCCACAACCCCAGTGTGTCAGGACGGAGCCACAGCACGGTAATATGTGCATGCAGTTGAGAAGGCAGCGAAAGGTGGGGAGGGTCATGAGCCTCTTTCCACCTGCAGGAGGCTGCGGCAGGCACAGAGTGGGCGGGACCGGTTTGGTTGGGGGAACTCCTGGGACAGCTGATCTGCAGGTGAAGGGGGACCCATTCTTGGGCTGGGGGGAAGGGGTGGCGTCCCCGCTGGCTGTGCTCTGGAGCCTCCCGCAGGCCTCAGGCTTGGCATCAGCGAGCACTCAGAGTGCCTTCATTTCTGAGCCTGCGTCCGTGCCCCTCCGCAGAGCCATGTCAGCCTGTTTGGCTTAGGGCTTCATTAAAACCTCAAGCTCTTCTCCTTTTCAGGAGCACCTCCCAGACCGCCTCTCTGTGGGATCCTCTCTGCAGGGGGCTGTGGTCATCTCTGTTTCCCTCTCTGCAACAGGGCTGAGAGCGAACAGCTGCTGCAGGCTGGTCACTCAGACACTCTCTCTGGATTCCCCTGAACCTGAAAATACAGACTCGATAGTTTGGCCGCTTGGGGGACAGGGTTCCCAGGAGAGCAGACCCCTGGGAAAGAAGGAAATGAAAGAGAGAACATTGCTGTTCCTTGAGCCTTTCGCAAGACAAGGGGGGTCCTGGCTGGGCACTCTGCCTCTTCTGTGTCAGCACTGTCAATAGAAGGGTGACCTGGCGTGTCTCTCTACAGGGATCCTCAAAGCTGATGCCCTGTTTTTTTTTTTTTTTTAAATCACACTCCTGTTTTAGAGCACGTACATGCTTGAGCCGTGGCTGTTCTCAGAGAGGTGAGTGTGGCGCTTCAAACTGAGTCCCGTCATGTGACGGAAAAGTCATCTCCTCACCATGGAGCTAAAGAAGTAAAATCTGTGGAAACACAGAAAGAAAAGGTCATTCTAGAAATATAATAGGACCTTGTGAATGTCAGCCCATCTCGGGCTGCTAGCAAAAGAGGCCGGAGCCGCAGGAGTGAGCTGAGGGGGCATAAGCCTTTGTTTGATATGTTGACTTTGTGGAAGGAGCTCAGGAGAGTCGGGTACGTTCAGCACCTGGTCCTCTGACCCCCCGGAGAAGCCACGTGCAATGAGCATCTGACGGAGATGAGCCAGAGAAATGAAACAGTTGAGCGGGGTGTCATGTGCTTGGGCCGTCCCCGCAGAAAGCCCCCAGGGGTGGCTTGGAAACCACAGATGTTCGAGCCTCACAGTTCGGGGGCAAAGCCTGAGGGCCAGGAGGGCACATTCAGGGCTGGGAGGCTCGTTGATGCTGTGGCGCCACCAGAAGGGGCAGGGGTCTACATAAGGACGCCCACCCACTTAAGAGTGTGACGGGCTTCCCCAGCCTCTGCTCCTAAGACTGCCACCTGGGGTCTCCACACGGGAATTTGGGGGGTGGCCGGATCACGCTGCAGGAGCCCAGGACAGGTACCGAGTGCAAGGCGGCTTACGCTGCAGAGGAAATCCTGAGGTGTGCTTCCTCCAGCGCTGAAGCATGTCCAGGGTCAGGACCAGCTAGCCGGGCTGGGTGGGAGCATCTTGCTGGCATGGAGGCAGCCTTGCTTGGCGTGCCCACGTCATCCTTCTCGTAGTGTTGCCAGTCCTGCTGGACTAGGTCCCCATGCTTATGTGCACATTGTAACCTAAAGTAGCTCCTAAGAGTCCTGGCTTCATTCACAGTCACAGCGTATAAATGGGGGAGGGGGAACCACAATTCAGGTCATAGCTGAGGAGCTGGGAGGTGAAGGTTCTGACTGGAATCCACCACCGGTCACTTGCTTGTCCCCGGGCCTCAGCGCAGACAGCTGTATGGTGGGCAGTGGTGCCTGGGGCCACACTGGCCGGAGAATGCCTTGCATTTTGTGTATTTCATTCGCTGGTTCTGGTGAAAGAGAGGCCTCCCGTATTTACAACTATTGCAGAGTTCAGAAAAATATAATTAAAAAAAAAATTCCTGAAAGGGAATCCGGGATTTTGAGGCATCAGCAAGAAAAGTACAGTTTTTCAGAAGCCCTTCCAGTGACCCAGGGGTTTCGCAGCACACCAGCACCGTGACAGAGAGGGTGCTCCCCTGGGAGTCTGAGCTCAGGTTTGGTGATGGCGTCTCGGCGGCCGAGGGCGGGTGGTCAGCGGGTGCAGAGCTCGGCCTGAGCCCCTCGCCGGCCCTGCCTGGACTTTTCCCACTTTGAGCGAGCAGACACCTGAGTGGCCTTTTGGAGAGGCTAGCTGGTGGGTTGCTGGGGCCGGCAGGTCCGATGCTGTGTGTCAGATGCCTCGAGCCACAGCACTCAAGGTTCGGCTTGGGGTTTGCTCCCTTAGCATTTGAGGCTGTTGCTCTGCTGTCTTTGAGGAGCCAGTATCAGTGATGACGTTTTAGTTAACTTAGTTCTGTCCACTCTAGATGCATTTTTCTTCCTCACGGAGGCTTTTGAAGTGTCTCAGGGTCCAGTGCGTCACAAGAACGGGACTCTGTTCTTTCACTCTGAACAGCCACTAGTGGCCTCTTCAGTCGTCTGAAGCCTGGGGTGTCTCCTCAGTCAGGGACTGCTTGACTCTTGGGTGATCGCCTGTCTTAGTCCTTTTGCTCTTATTTATTATTATTCCTTTTATTTGGGTACATTCTAATAAAGTTGATCCTGCTGCCTCCCCCGCCACCACCATCCCTGCACCACCTTCACCCCCACCGCCTCCTCCACCACCCTCAGCACCCCTGCTGTGTCCCATCATACCTGATGGGATTGCCTCAGCCTTCGGGCTGAGATCACGTGTCACCACACCTTGATGACTGAGCATCTTTTTCTGGTTCCCTGTTCCGTGTTTGGCTGCAGGTAAAAGCCGGATTTGTTCAGGTAGCGAATGGTGGCAGTCCCAGCCCTGCTGGCTGCCCAGGGCACCATCACTGATAACGACCCTGGACGAGTGTCCCGGTGCACTTCTGTCCTTGTCACCTGCTGCCATCCAGTTTGAGACTTACCTGGAACGTCTTTGCAAGACCCGCGTGGGCAGGGCTGGCAGGATGGACGTGCAGGTGGCAGGCAGCAGGACCATGGCGGGCAGCACTGGCCAGAGGGCCACACCCAGAAGTGGGGCCAGGGAAGGTGGAAGGACTGGAGCGGATGGCAGAGGCAGCAGAGCTGCCATAGCCACAGAGGGATGTGGCGGAGAGAGGGGGGCTCTGACCATGGGGTTCAGGCAAGGGGAGCAGTTGGGAGGCGAAGGCAGAAAGGCTCTGGACATTCTGGGGGCTGCAGGCATGCAGGAATCACAGCCGTCTGTACGGATACCTGCGTTTCCGTGAGCAAAGAGTCGCATCGAACTTCGGGGGCGTGGGAGGAACTTCTTAGAGGAAGGGGCTGGCTTAGGCAGGAGGATCCAGGACAGGGCTGGGGAGGAGCCAGGCCTTGGGGCTAGGAGGACCGTGGGACAGGGCAGCAGGCAGGGAAGGCAGGATCCGTCATTCGTTCCCCTCCCTTCCCACTGACCCTTGGAGGCCTTGCCTGGCTCGTGTCGCCCTGGGCTTTGTACACACCTGACTTGGCTACGCGTCTGCTCTGTGAGTGTCTGCTGCTGGCCCCGCCACACCAGCTGGCTCTTCTGCGCTCCGTTCCCCTGAACGCCTTCCCCGTGGCCAGTGGCAACACTACCTTTCCTGCGCTCCATTTCCATCCTCTCCGCCAGCATCTCACTGCTCCCCGTCCCCAGCGATGGCACATTGGGCTGTGGTAAAGGCCGCTGGGCCGCTCGTTGTTGGAGAAGATGGCTTCGTGCTCTTTGGGGAGATGCGGGTTGTGGGGTCGGTCGCCGGGTCCCACATTATCCCCATGTTCCGTGTCTTAAGGTAAATCGGATGGCTTTCCACAGATGGCCTTCCAATATGGCCACACCAGCTGATGTCCCTGCCAGCAGTGGCTTAGGGGCTGGGGAGTGTTTCAGCCCGGATTCCTGGCGCCTTCCGGTGACTGGGATTCGGAGGGGCTGGGGCAGAGCTGGGGGGGCTGGGACCGGGCATGGGGCTTCAGATGCCCCGAGCCGCCCCCCTGCTCTCCCTCTGGTGACCTTGGGACAGGCTGCTTTATGGGAAGGCAGTCTGAGGCCTCTGGTTTGAGAACCTCCAGCGTGTTTCCCGGTTGAGGTGAGGAGGTTGCGGAGACGGTGAGAAGCTGGAACACGCTGGCAAGAACAGGGTGATTAGTGATGGAGGTTCAGGGACAAGATGAGAGGCGCAGATGAAGGGAAGATGGAGGTGGGGGTCGGGGGGCAGTGCAAAAATACCGCCCCGGCGCCCACTTCCAAGCGCACGGCCCCTTTGAGGAGAGGATGTTCTCGGCTCCTGGGCTGCTGTTGGGGTTTGTAATCTCCCGCCTCCTTTGAGCGGCTGTTTACCTCCCTGCCCAGGAGCTTTTGTCTCCAGCCCTGTGGTGCTCAGAGTGCAGTGGAGTGCGCAGGACCAGCTGCGTGCGGTGAACGGCCTGTGATCAATAGGCGCTCAGCACAGCGGCCTTCCAAGGGGAAAGGGGGGTTTCAAACGCGTTGGATCAGCTCGCAGCAAAGCTGCCTGCGCCCCTCCTCCGGGGCTGGCTGCTTGGCGCCTCCTGGGCCCAGGCTCCCTGGGGCTGCCGCTGCTCCCAGCTCAGCACAAAGAGGCACCGCGATCCCTTCCCCATAGCCTCGGCCAAGCAGGAAGCTCAGACCAAGAACGAAGCTTCAAACTCCCTTTGTGCCTGAGCAGACTCGCCGCCTCCAGTGCTGGCCGCGCACGCGCGTGCCCTGACCCGAGCTCATGCGTCCTGGGGACGCAGCTTACGCGGCCTGGGGACCGAGGGCGTGTGGTAAAGCGGGCACCCGCGCTGGCCCCAAGACTATCAGCTACCCTCAGGGGGCCTTGGTGTCCCTCCTCCGCTGCCCGAACTGGCTTGGAGGAAGCAGGCCGAGATGAGGGCATCCCTTGCTTGCTGCTTGGCGGGGTCTGGGGTGCACAGCTGGGCCTGAGTCACACCAGGCTCCTGTTTGCTCTGAACTTGGGGAGACCCGGGCCTGGCCGCAGCCCCCAGCTCGCCAGCTCTGGCTGCGGGGGAAGACTGTGAAATAGGGCGAAAAGAGCAAAAGGCTTTTTGACTTTAACTTAAAACACACCTGCCTGCTTCTCTCCCCAGGAAGCAGGCTACAAACAGTTCATTAGCATTCTCACTGTTCACCTTCACCATTGGTATCCAAAAATCAGCTACCAGCTTCTCTCAGCTCTCCTCCCCTCTTTCAGACCTAAAAAGAAAAACTTAGAAACACAGTTTAAACTGTAGACTCGTTGGCCTCAGTTTACCCTCTTCTAAACTTCTGTGGGTTCTTTCCACCATCCCCAGCCTTCTCAACCAAAATTCCAAGTCAAAGCAAGACTCTGAGTGCAGACTAATTTATTTCTAACAGTGATTTCCTAATTACTACAAAAGAAACATCTAAGTAAGACTCCGATTACTTTAACATTGTGCAAAACCTTTCTCAGCATTGTCCCAAGTCCTTTCCCCAAATTGTCCAAAACCCTCAGTCTCTCAGTCCTCATCATCTCACCAACATCAGTCAGTCAAGAGTTCATCTCCATGTGCTCGAAGACATCTTCTTGGGCTGCTCCTTTGGCTGCTCCAGCTCCACCGTGCCGTCTTCTCCTTGTCCTCCCCCAGGTAGCAGAAGAAGCTCCATGGTACCGGAACCGGCCAAGTTCCCTTTCTTCTCAGACCTGACTTTCGCACGGCCTCTCCCAGATGCAAGTCAAACTCAGAGAGACAAACTCCAACGCGGAGTTCAAGTCACCAAACTCCTTAGCTGCCTTTAGCACACACGCTGCTCGCCTGGGCCAGCCAAAGGCTGCAGGCCCCAGGCCTTGGCCACATGGCCCAGCTCACATGGCTCACATTTTCATTCCACATAATGGCAGAAACCAAACCTGAATCTAAATCTGAATTCCTATTTTTTCCCTCTTTGTTTCAAACCTCTTTATATATTCTTTCTGTTTTCCCCGCCTTCCAGGAACAGCTCCTGAGTTATGACATTACAAAGATAAAAACCTGTTTTCCTCCTTCCTTCCCCTTGTATCTTTCTGAAAGGATATTCTAATTAAGGCCATGCTCACATTCTAGCATATCTTCCTTGAAATCTGCAATCTTAAACAGGAGACAATGATGGGTGGGGGGATGTCCCCATTCAATTAGACGCGGCAACTGGCAACGCCTCTGGGGGCTGCCTGGCTGTGTGGCTGTGAGGACTCTGTTTCTGGGTTTCTCATCTGTCAACCTCAGAAGCCTTTCTTTCTGGAGGAGGGAGTGAAATAGTGGGTGGAGAGAATGCCAACGGTCTCCTCAGCTCTGTGAGAATATTCACTGGTTCTCCAGCCAGAAGAGCCTGGGGAGATGGGAAGAGATGGTTTTTCCTGCATCCTCCCAGCCTTTGGGCTCCTTAACCTGTGGGCTTTAGAATTAGGCCTTGAGCCAAACCAAGGACAGCTCATCCCGGGAGGAGAGGAGCAGCGGGAGGGGGGGGGAGTTCATGGGCAACCAGGGTGGTTCAGCAGCAGCCTTCCTTAACTTCCTTCTCACCCACTCAGCACCTTTGTGTCTCTGCTGGGACCAGTGTGGGAACTTCCCAGTTCTGCAGGCGGGAGCTTCCAGAACGGGGCAGGACCGCACATGGAGATAATCAAGCCCAGCTTTCTCTGGTGCTCCTCCTGGAGGCGGAGGCGCATTTCTGCTTTCCTTCTCACCCTGAGGAGGGTTTTGCTTTGGGTTCAAGCTGTAGCGTAATGTAATTGTGTTCCAGGGGCACTCTGTCTGCAGCATGCGGTGACCCCAAGTTAGTTACCCTCCAGCTTAGTTACCCTCCAGCAGTCACGTTCCAGAAGGCAAGAGGCTCTCAGTGTAATGGAATAGGACCGATGCTTCAACAAGGAAGGACAGTCCATCCTGAGCGTTTTAGGGGACAGGGGAGGCGGCACCCAGCCTGCGAGAGCGGAGGAAGGGTCACCTGAGTCCCAGCTTTTCAAAACACTTCATTTTGAAAAAACTTTCAATCCTACAGAAAAGTTACCAGGATGGTAAACCTTAGCTCTTTGACTACCCTGCAGCCTTTGCATCCAGAAAAGTTAGTGTTGCTACAACGCCTTACGTAACAGTCTATTTTCAGATCTCACCACTTGTTCCCATAGTGAACTTCATAGCCGCTTCCCCCAATCTAACATCCGGCCCAGTGTGGTGCCTGGCTTGGGGTTGTGTTTCTTTAGCTTCCTTTCATCTCAGATGGCTCCCCTTTCATCCCTCCCCTCCCTCTCACTTAACTAACTTATGTCTCTGGGATCCTGGCATATTAGCCTGGGGGTCAGTTGGTGAAATGTTCTTCCATTGCTGTATGAGGTCTACCTCACAGTCAGATTGCCTCATGCTTCCTTTATCTTTGGAAATAATTTCAGCCTGACAGAAACATCTGAGGAGATTTGCAACTTTTTGTAATTCAGAATGACTTACCCAGATTTGCCAATTTTCAACTTTTTGCCACATCCACGTTGTTCGCTCACCCCCTCTTTTATGTGTGAGTGTTTGTGTGTATAGAGTAGTTTTTCACAACAGCCACATCACACAGACACAGCCTAACCACTTAAGGCAGATGAGAACTAGTGGTATATCTAGGTGATGGAATACTACTCAGCTATGAAAAAGATGGACAATGGGTGGAACTGTAGGGGCAGATCCTAAGTGAAGGAGGAGAAAGACAAACACCAGATAATTTCGCCACAAAGCAAAGGTCAGCACGTGTGGGGCCATGGCATGTACATAAAGGAGCTGGTGATCAGCCAGGGCTTCAGAGCACCTGGGTAGAGGGAGTACCGGCCATAGAGGCAACTAGAACTTATGTTAAGGAATTTGACCCTTGTTTCATAGGAAAAAAGAAAATGCTGGAGGTTTTTAAGCAAGGAGACAGGTAGTGTGGGATTTATTTTCTGGAAAAATTAACAAGGGCAACTTGGAGGAGGAAGGGTGAGAGACCAGCTCAGGGGGCACTGTATCCCTCCCAGTGATGGTGAAGTTGAGGGTCTGGAGGGAGGGATACAGGGGCCACTTGCTGATTAACCTCCAGACCATTTTGCATAGGATACCTTGTAATTATCCCACAACCTCAGCCAGAGCAGTTAAGTGGGCCAGGAATACTCAGCTAAGTTTGTGGCTGTGTTAATATTGGAACCTGGGCCCACTCTAAAACCTCCTCTGGGCTCCAAGGGTCTGAGAGGGGGCCACTGGGGGCACCAGCCGCCTCCCAAAGCCTGGTGGACGCTGCAGGGTGAGGAGCCAGGAAGGATGATTGCTGATGGTGGCTGCATTGTCACATCAGTCACCGAGAAAGTGGTGACCCAGGAGGAAATGGTAGTTGAGAGATGACACCACGAACGAATAGCAGGGTCCAAAATCTCAGTCTTCCTGGGCCCACCTGTGGTGCCAAGGGTCCCAGTTCAGGCCTCGGGAGGGAGGGGCTCGTCGCCGTCTATAGGAGGAAGAATCAGGAGCCAGGGTGGAGGGGGCTTTCGGTCACATCAGGCAGCACAGGACCTCCTTTGGGTGTTTGCCAAAGGCCAGGCGGATGCAGGAGGAACCCGTAAGGGTCCCCAGGTGTCAGCTAAGGCGACGCCCTGTTTTGGACTTGGGTCCAGTCGGCGCCACACTGCTGTCAGCGGGATCTCCAGGCCTCCTCGGAGATGCCCGCTCACCCCTGGGCACTCAGCTGCGGGTGCCTGGGCTCTGGAGTTCCCGTGTCCACTGTCATCCTCGACTCGCTTGTCTCAGTTCCTACGTGCTCAGGCCGTGGCTCCCCCCACCTGGTGGGAGAACTCGGCCCCTCCCCTCCAGCCTTTCTCCTGGATTCCAGGCACTTGTGCTTGTGACCGAGATTGCAGGAGACAGGGTATTTCCGATCCTTGGCAACCAAGGTAAAGCCCAGTAACAGCCATGTCTATTTCCGACAAGCCTTAGCTCCTCCCACCCCGGGACTCTGCCCCTCTCATCTCCCACCCTGTGGCTTGAGGCCAGGCTTGCCCTTCTTTTCCTTTGAGGCAGCTCTGCTTCGCTGTCTTTCTGCTCCCCAGTTTTGTTCTAGGTCAAGCTTTTTCCTTCTCCGCGCCGGAGTTAGAGTCAAGTAGCTTCCTCAGTAAGGCGCTTTCTGCCCCTGAGAGGAACGCTGCTCTCACCCCAGCGCGTCTTCCAGATTGTTTAAAAGTGGGAGGAGAGCCGGGCACGGTGGCTCGTGCCTGTAAGCTTCAGCCTATGAAGCGGCCGGGGCTAGGGATCACGGTTTGAGTCCCGCCTGGGGCCCGTAGCGAGACCTAATTCCAAAAAAAAAAAAAAATATATATAGCTGGGCGTGGTGGTGCACGCCTGTCATCCCAGATACCTGGGAGGCTGAGGCTGGGGATGGCTTGAGTCTGTGGTACCCCGGGCAACGAGAGCTTGCGGTTCCACAGGCAAAAATAGCAAGACCTAGTCTCAAAAAAAAAAAAAAAAAAGTGGGAGGAGGAGCTTTAAGAGAGCTTGGCCCAGGCTTCTCTTTCTGGGCAGGTGAGATACCTGCCCTTGTTGAGGCAGGGAGGGGGCCGTGGCGGTTGGAACGGTGAGGGGTTCTGCCATAGAAAGTGATCCAGTCTCTCGGATATCATCCGATGCCATATTCACACAGAATGGGTCCTTAACCAAGCCCATGGCTTGGAGAATCGGTTCCCAGGATAGAAACAGATGATTTCAGATAGAAACAGATGACCGCGTGGCTGTCAGAAAGAGGAAGCGGAGAGAGCGCAGAAGAATGAAGGGGTCAGGCTGCTCGGAGGATAACCCAGCCTTGCAGCCTCACCTCCCGCCTCTGGTGGCTTCAGCCTTGCGCTGGGCTCTTCCTCGGCGGCTACACCATGGTTAAGGGCTTGCATCCTCCCCTCTGTCACTCCCTCACCGGTGGCTCCAGGCGTAGTTGTCTAACACACGTGACTAGATGTGTGTTTCTTGGGGCCGCTTAGCGGGGTGGTTCCAGCCTTGGGGCCTTCGATGAGGCTGGTTTGCCAGAGGAGGAGAGCGAGCAGCCCAGGTGGGTGCAGAAATGGCTTCCTCTCGGGAGCAACACGCCCGTCACTTCTGCTGTGTCCTGCTGCTCTCACAGACCAAGCTGGAGGGATTAAACCAGGTGTAAACAGTGGAGCCCAAGGACCTTGCCGGGCATTCGGGAAGCTTGCTACTGGCATGTGTGAAAAGTTACAGGACCCACGGGGGCCCCCTAGCATCATGTTCTCATCATTAGTTTGAGGGTTCATCTCAAGCAATTGCTTGTAACCTCCCATCGGGGCAGGCTCATTGTGGCTCTAGCAGCTGAAGATGCTGAAGTCCTTGGAATTATCCTCATGGACTCTTTAATAATGAATGGGGGGAAGACGGCAGCAAAGAAACAGCCACTTTAGTTCCTTCAGTTCTAAATCTCCCTTGTGCTTTCCTCTCCGTGATCTCGCCTCACCCCTTCCCCCCAGGGAGACACCCCCTCCCCAAGCCCAAGTGTACCCACTCACTCATGCACACTGGACCAGGTGTATACCCACTGGACCAGGTGTATACACTATCACGGGGCCGGCCAACACCACAGGTGCTGGACGTAGAGGCTGATGGCAGCAGGGTGAGCACCCTGACAACTCATCTACCCTACAGTGATATTTAGAAAAACAGAAAAAAACTCTCCAATAAAATCTCACACCAACTTTCATGAGTGGGATTAAAACCTACACATTTCTCCTTTGAAAATCTGGTCAGTACAACATGGATGGAACTAGAAAGACTCATATTAGCAGAAATAAGCCAAAAAGAAAAATACAGGATGGCCTCACTGATATGATGGCTATAGGGAAAAACAAACAAACGAATAAGAAAAAATAAAAACAATCAATGGGACTGAACCATGGAGCGAGAGAGGAGGAGGGGGAAGAGGGTGGGGGAGGTGAAGTGCACCAAAGACCAGGATGGTTAACAGGTGTTAGTGAAGTGGGAAAGGCCCGGGGTACACAATAATGCAATAATGTAATATAAATATAAATACACCTACATATGCAAATTAAAAAATAAATTAAAAAATAAGGAATGACTGGTTAAAAAAAATCTGGTCAATAAAAACTACTGGGTTTTTTTTTAAATCTTCATAACTCCACACTATTAACAAGTTAGTTATGTTTTAAGTTTAATGTGATTGCTTTCAGGAATTGCTCTTCTCAGTTTGGATTTTCTAGTCAAATTGGTTAACGAACACGTTAACTGATGCTCATTAAGTACTTTAAGACATTTTGCTAATCTCCAATGGGAAGGCCTTGTCTCTCTGAGGTATTTTTAAGGGCAGTGGGGTTTGCTTTTTGGAATCCTTGAGTACTAGACCTGTGACAAAGAGGACATTGAAATTCCGCCGTCATCATAGGGTGGCCACGCGTGGTTTGTTGGGTCTGAGTACATTTTTGTTACTCACTAGTGTGATTTCAAGTAAATGTTAGGTAACTTCGTGTCTGCCTTCGTGGGAAACATTTGTATCATTATTTGGAGCGTCCAGAACTTTGCAAATTTTAACTGCATTTTGAAACCCACTGAGTGTCTACTTGACTGTTGGACAGGGGTGTGCTGTGCTGTCAGGGGGACAGACAGTCCGAGAGGACAGGACTGAAAGGAAGCGGTCCTAGAGACAGACACCTAGAGACAGAGACAGACTGATGTGTGCTAGACAGCAGCTCGCCGGAATCACGAACACACAGATTAGGTGTCAGGGGAGATGATAGGCTTGAATCCGGTTAGGCTGACATTTGTTTTTCACAGCCACGTGGCAGAGTAATGCACCAACAAATCCCTTTCTGACAGTCTGTGCTCTGTCTGGGACTGGGGTTAACTCCGTGTTCTTACCACAAATTATTTGCAAACCACCCAAACCGTCTCACCTTCTGCCAGATAAAACCAGCCCCTTTTAAAAGGCTGTGCCCGAAGCCAGACTTTGCAGAACAAGCCACTTAGCAGGCTGATGAGTGTGAGCTGTGGAGTCTTGGAAGATGACCTTTTGTCTTTTTGGCACTGATGGACCAAAGAGAAGAGTAACCTTGGAACTCCAATCTAGAGATTGTCGTGCATTGTTCTAATTATAAGCCGCAGAATCGCTCCATCATTTATATATAGAAAAGGTCCTGGATAGTGACTGTCAGCACTTTCTTTTAAAATCAAAGAGTTGCAGATAGAACAAGTTGTTATCTGACTTAAATGCTCCGGTAATTCCTGCATCAGACCTTTTGAAGGTGGCTGAGGTCACCCGTGGCTTGGCTGAGCCGGAGGCCTTGCTGAGGGGGTCGTGGGTCGAAGCCATTGTGGTGGCCAGTGGCCCCAGCGCTTCCCTCCCTAAAAGTAGACACATTCTGGTCATAGTGACAGCTAGTACCCCTTCTGTGGGGTACTAACTTTTTGTGAAAAACAGATCCCCCCAAGAGCGCATTTTTCTGAAATCTGCAAAATGAACAACTTCCTGTGGTAAGAACACAGTCTCACTCAGGATATATTTTTCATCACACAAGATGCATTTTCTATCTCTCTAACACCTGCAACTCAAACTTTATTCCCCTGGTGGAAGCAATAAACGCTTGCTGATTTCGCCAGCCCCGCTCTTCTCATCTTCCGTATCATTCCGGGGTTGGAGCTGATGCAGCGGAGGCGGCTGCCTTACTTAAGTCCATGCATGGCTGGTCCAGCGCTTGTCCCACGCGCGCGCTGCAGGGAGGCCGAAGTGTGTAGGTCCAGGCTCCGAGGCAGGCCTGGCGTCCAAAGGCTGGCTCCGCCGCTGCTGGGTTCGGGCACATCTGGGGCCCCTTTTCGCATGGGTGAAACGGGAATCGTGATGGCTGCAGATGTTCTCAGTGGATGACCGTGAGATAATCCATGAACTTTCGGCAGCGCCTGCGACACACCACGCAGGCTGGGAGCAGAAACCTAGCCAGGCTTAACTAACGAGCGTTTGACGTCTTTTCACCTTTTCTTCTGGGAAGGCTTGGTTGGCCATCTCGGGGATCGTGGGCACTGCTGGCACACACCCATCCAGCTGGAAGGTAGTGGCGCCTCAGGCTTCTCTCCTCCCGCACGTTTGTTTGCTTCGTGTGGGCCCCGTTTTCTGCAGACGCACTCTCGGCTCATCACGGCACCTGTCCAGCAGTCCTCCCCTCAGCTCCGTGCGACACGTTCTGTCCGCTGGGGGCTGAAGCCAGGATCAGGACTCCTCCTGAAGCCTGGGCCTCTAAGAAGGGGGCGGGTGTACCGCGGGGCCAGGCCACGGTGGCTGGGGACTCTGGGGCAACCGTGTTCAAGGGCAATCCAAGCGTCTTGCTTCCACCACTGCTCACTGTAAAACCCCTCACTGGGGGTCATACATATACAGAGAGGAAGGGACCCCCCCCCCCCCGGTGAAGTAGCTCGGTGGGTTTTGACACTGAGCACTTCTGGGTAACCAGCCCAAGAAAGGGGGGCTGGTCCCCACGGGGGCCCCTGGCTCTTCTCCAGCCACTGCTCCTCCTGGTAGACAGCTTTGCCTGCGTTTCTGCTTTAGATGTGGGCTCAGACCCTCTGTACTACATCTGTCGTCTGCCGCTCAGCACGGCAGACCTCTCAGGGCTGTCTCTGTGGGCACCCTGGCTCGTGGACAGTCCAGCCTGAGCACGCGTGTGCTTCCCTGCTCTTTGCGGATGTGCGTCCACGGCTGCGCGTGTTCTGTTCTGTCCGTTCTCCATGAGCCGCACTGAACTCGGGCGTGCTCAGCTCCCTCCCCATCACTCTGAGCTCTGGGCCTTATCTCAACTTATCTCAAGTGTCCAGTTAGAGATAGGAGAGGAATGGGCCTGGGCGGGGAAAGCAGCTGTGCAATGGCAGAGGAGGAGGATGGGGTGGGAGAGGCCCACAGGCAAAGGCCTTGGGTCAGATGTCGACTGAATGCAAAGAGACACGGGAAAGGTGGTGTTAGTTTGGGGATCTTGTTAGGAGCATAATGGCAGCACCGTGAGGAGCAAGGGCTTTGGGGGAGAGCAGAGGGAAGGCACTGAGGAATGCCGGGTGTTCTGAGCTCCTGGCTGGAGTGGCGCCTGCAGTTGCACTGCACTGTGTCAGGGACCTGACTCAGCCCCCTCCCGGCTCCATCCCTGTCCCTAAGGCCAGCTTCCCGGAAGGACTCAAGTCAGACAGCACCGTGTAAGGCCCAGCTGATGGCCTGGCAATTAAGTATTCATAACCTGTGTATTAATAGCGGTGATGATGTGGGGATGGGGACGGGGGGGGGGGTTCAGAGGTGGAGGATGCAGAAAGCAGCTAGAAGCCCAGAAGTTCCGTCTCACAGGGAACAGACCCAGGAGGCCGAGGGGAAGGGGAGAAAGGGGGAGAACAGGCCTGCGGGATCCCAGGGTGGAGGCAGGCCAGCAGCACCCAGGGCGCCAGGGAATGGAGGTTTCTAGGAGGTCTTCTCCCTAGTGTTGGGCTGGGGGTGGCGTCAGAGAGATGGGCCTGAAGAGGCAGCTCCTGTCAGTCCTCACTGGGGTCACTGGGACAGCGGGACGCTTGGAGGCTAGGGTTCCCCCAGACCCCCTCATGCCGGACAAGCCGGCGCCCGTGTACCAGCCCGCAGGCCTCTGCAGGACGGGACTGTGCAACTAGCAGGGAAAGGACGGCTGCAGCTGCTCCCACTGTCCTGTCCTGGGAGACACCTGGCTGGGAATGGCCCGACTTTCCTCAGTGGAACTGGCCCAAGTAGGAAGGGCCCCCAGAGGATTCTGCCGCGCCCCCCCCCCCCAGCTTCAGGTTGGGTCCTAACAGCAACAGGGGAAGGGAGGGTGGGGGTTGGGGGCGAAGGTTGAGGAGGCCTGGTCGGGAAGGAGGGTCCGCGGGGGAGGCTCTGGGGCGTTGCTAGGTGTCCCGAAGGTTTGTTTTGCAAACAGAATCTTCAGCTCAGGCTCTGCTGAGGGTGGGAAGCGAGCTGGATCTCTGCTGCTTGTGGGCTTTCCAGCAGGGCGTGTGCTGGGCGCAGCCCGGCCAGACCACCCGGCTGCAGCCCCTGCCCCCCCATCCCTGAGCAGAGGCGCTGGCTGGCGGGGGCTTCCAAGCTCCCAGTCCAATGGCAGAGCCTCAGGCTCCGGGGCAGCTGCGGGTCCTCCGTGGGGCCGCCCACCCCGCTGGCCAGTAGGGCCAGTGCCCCTCAGGATGGGCAGGGTGACTCGCCCCCCCCATCACGTTAGGGGCCCCGAGTCTGGCCCTGACTTGGCACGAGTGGGGCGTCGCGGGGGCCCCGGGGCAGCTCCCCAGCCCCTTCTTCCCGGCGGGGCAGAGCCCGTGTTTCTCCACAGGCACCCGATGCCGCCCGGGCCTGTGCTGTGGCTGCGCTGAGGGGTCGCCCGGCCCTGAGACTTCCTGGGCATTCCTTTCCTACGGAGCGTTGCCTTCGGGGTTGCGCGTCACCCGGCCTGCGCCCCGTTTCCGAACCTTCGGGGCACCGTCTCCGCTCTCCGGGATGGCTTTCTGCGAACGCCAAAGGGCCCCGCGTGCGCCCCTTCCCCGGCCGCCCCTTCCCCGGCCGCCCCTTCCCCGACCGCCCCTTCCCCGGCGCGCCCCGCCCCGCGGCTCCCACAATCCCCCGCGACGCCGCCCGGCTCGGAGCTCGGGCTCGGCGGCCCTCGGGCGCTGTCCGGAAAGTCTCGAACGCCCCCGCCTGGCTTCGGCCGTTTCCGGCCCGGCGTGCTTCGGCAAGTTCCGCCGGCGCCTGTCGGAAATGGCTGCCGGCCGGCAGGGGGAGCGGAGGATCCGGCGCGGCCTGGAGGGCGCGCGGCGGGCGGCGAGAGCGGCTCCGGGGAAGGCGAGTTCCGTGCGGGCGGCGGCGGCGGCGGCGCCAGGCTCGTGACCGCGAAGCCGGTAGGACTCTGGCGGCGGGAGCCCCGCGCGGCCGGGCGGCGGGCGGCTCGGAGGGTCGCGGGTCCTCGGCCGGCGGGCGCCCGGCTCCGCGGGCGGGACCGGCGGGGCGTGCAGCCGGAGTAGGCCGCCGGATCCCGGCCGGGCCGCACCCCCGGCGCCGTCCGTCGGGCCGGAGGCTAACGGGTCTCCGAGAGGCGCCCGCGCCCTCGCCCCCGCGCGGCCGGCAGCCCGCGCCCGCTTCCTGGGAGCCCGACCTCGGCCGCAGCTGCTCGCCTCGGAGGGCGCCTGGCGCCCCGCGCCCGGCTGCCGGCGCCGCGCCGCCCGCCCCGGCTCCCCTCCCCGCGCCGCCCCCCTCCCCGGCGGGTCCTGGCGCGGGGCTCGGCCTGCGGGCTCGGCGCGTCACCGGCCTAGCGCGGCCGGCCGGCCGGCGCGGTCTACACCGCCGGCACCCAGCGAGCCTTGGCGGGCTGAGCGCGGCGGGGCTGGGAATTGGGCGCCCCGGGGAGCGCGCTGGGCGGCCGAGGGGTGTCGCCCCCAGCGCGAGCCAGCGCTTCAGTTCCTGAGCCGGCGGGGCGGGCAGCGCGCGCCCCAAAGACCTGGACTCGGGGCGCCTCCCCCCGCGCATTCTCCCCTTTGCTTTGCAAAACTCTGAGGACTTCAGCAAGTTCTCTGGTCCCACTCGCGTGCAGGAGGACGACTCAGGGCCACGCGTGCCCGTGGTGTCCCATGCGTTTGGGCATTTCACGCTGGCGTGTCCCCCGGCGTCGTCGTCTCTTTTTTATAAGGTCTTTCTGGGTGTCAGTCAGCCTGGCCCCTGTCAGTCGTCCCCCCCGCCCCCAGCCTGGCCCCTGGCCCTGTGTGGACCCCTGGCCCTGTGTGGACCCCTGGCCTTGTGGGCCCCTGCTGTTGTAACTGGACCTGCTGCGGGTGGGAACCTGTGGGGCCTGGAGCAGGGTGCAGGCGGCACTTGCAACCCCGGAGCCGGGCCAGCTGTTTGGGAGGAGAGCTCCGGAGTAGAGCTCGTCTCAGGCTTGCTCTTAAAGATACTGTGTCCTGTGGGGGTTCCCTGATCTGGGGGGGGTGTGGGGGGGAGCCGGGAGTCACCAGAACTGCGGGGAAGGAGAGGGTGGGTCTCGGCACTGGAAGTCTTCCTCAGCGTCCAGAGGTGGGCGGGGGTGTGTGCCCCTCACTTTCTGGGGGAGCTGGCTGCTTGCTGTGGAGCTGATTAGGCCTCAGCGTTTCACCTGAGCCAGGCAGGTGCGCAGCTTAGCCGGAGGCCAGAGCCCGGTTTTGCCTGAGGGGTGGTCTTCTGGGGGAGAGGGAAGGTGAGAGGGGCTGTGGAGCAGCGGAGTGTTGAGGGGTCCTGGGGGCGGGCGCCAGGAGGCACGGCGAGCAGAAGCCATTTCGGCACTGGGGGAAAGGGGTCCTGCCAGACTTCTCGGGGAGCCTTGCTGGTCTTGTTGGTTAAGAGTGGCTAGGAATAGGGACCAGGAGTTCATCAGAGGGAAGAAGGGCTCCAGCTTCCAGGAGGGTGGTGGCGCTCAGGCAGATGGAGCTGAGAGCTGGGGCGGGGGCAGGTGTGGGGGGGCAGAGCTGGCCTGACCTGCTGCCAGAATCCATCCCACACACCTCCCACACTTGGGGTTTCTCCGGTCTCTCTGCGGGTGTTAATAGGTGGGAGAGAAACAGGAATAAAACGTCTGTACTCTCAAGAGTTCGAGGGAAGGAAGGTTCAGGGACCCCGCCACCTCCCCTGCAGGTCGCCTGCTGTGAGCAAGGGTGTTGCTCACAGGTCCTGCCAGGAGCCCTCGCGCTCCTGGGAAGAGCTGTGTGTCGGCCTCAGGCACCCCTGCGGCTTGTTCCCCAGGAACTTGACAGAGCCGTGGACGGGCTCTCCGAGGGGCCGGATGGCAGGTACGTGGGGCTCCGAGCTCTTACAGCCCCGGTGCCTGGAGATGAAGCCGAAAGCCTCTGCCCGATGCCGGTGCGTGGAGGCACGGCTGACTGGGGCGTGTTGCCACAGAGCAGGCGGCAGCCCCTTGCACACGTGCCTTTACTCTGGTGGTCTGGTGATTCCTGGGGCTGCCCCGTGCCTTGCAGGCTGGTCGGTGTGTTAACGGTTAACTCCTGGGTGTTTGCTTTGCCGATGGTTTCCGTGAGCACCGCCTCGTGTCGTTCCTTCCTCGCCCGAGCCCTCTTCTCCGACTTCTTCCAAAGAGTTTCAGCGCGTCTGTGATGCTCCGAGGGAGAAATGAAGAAACGCGTTGGATGGGCGCTGTGACGGAGCCCGCGCGTGAGCGAGAAGACCCGCCAGCGTGTTGCGAGGCTCGGTTACAGCGTCCTGGTCACGCGCCTCTTTGCTGCCCTGTGGGACAGTCACCTGTTTCCTTTCCCACGGATTTCCGTCAGGGGGAGAAGAGGCTGAGTGTTACACATTCCTTTTCCTGAGGGGGAAGAAGGCAAGAGGGAAAACAGACTGGAGGCGTTTGGCTATCTGACCAGGGCCGGAGGGTGGAGGTGACCGGTCTTGAACGGGTCACTAGTACTCTGACTGGCTCCCTCCTGGATTCCTGCAGTGGACTCAGGACCGCCCCCTTTCGCCTGCTGGTTGGCACGCGGCCTGTCTGCACTGAGCTGCAGTCTGCCTTCCTGTGCCTGTTACCCTGGGGCCTGCGTCCTCTCTGCCTCTGACAGACAGACACGTGGAGGGTGGCTGTCGAGTCTCCTCAGGCGGGAGCTGCTGATGGGAGCGCGTGGCTCAGTCGTGGCACGTGTCGCCTTGACTGTCCGACTTGACAGAACTGACGTTGGAGGGCGCCCTTGGAGACGGGGAGGTTTCAGGTGCATCGGTGCCCCTGGTTCTTGAGGAAGGGTGAAAGTGGCCGGTCGCGCAGGCCTCCGGCTCTGAGGGCAGCTCACCTCCCGGAGAGGCCGGCCCCCTCTCTTCAGACTCCAGCCCCTCCCTGCCGTCCTCACGCATCTGCTGTCCTCTCAGGCCTCGGCTCTCCCTGTCCTCCCCCGAGCCCTCCGCCCGCCTGACCAATCAGGCCTGTTTCTCAGGTGTTTCGGATTTGCAGTTCCTCGTCCTCGTCCTCCTTTCCTTCGCTCCTGTCCCTGTCGCGGTGTGCTCGGTGCAGCGGACAAAGCCCCTCCCTCCCCTGCCCTTGGGCAGAGACGCGGTGCAGACGCGGTTTCTCCCCCGCAGCCCCATGTTCTTGAGTCCATGCAGCCAGCTGAGGGCCGGCTCCGGGCGCGCACCTGTGCGGCTGCTGTGGCTGCTCGGCCGGACCGTTCCCAGGAACATCGGGAGCTGAGGCCCGGACGCCCCGTCCCATCTCTCCTGGGTTCTCTGCTCAGGTGTTGGAGGCTGATGGGATCTTCCCGTATCCTGGTTTTCCTCCAGCAGCCGTGATTTGCTGCTCCCTGTGCGGCCCTCATGCTGAGGTGCACCCGGCCTGGCGTGGAGAATGGGGTCGATGCACACCTGGGCTGTTCCTGGGGCCAGTGGGGAGTGGCGGGGCTCCCCACTGACCATCGTGGGGGTGACCCGCCGCCTTGTCTTGTGACGCTGGCGATGCTTCTTTCTCCAGCAAAGCAGATGTGCCCGAGCTGTCTGCAGGCGTCCCGGCAGGGCGGAGGCGCGCGGGGTGGCGGAGGCGCGCGTTCGCGTCCTTCGGCTTAGGAGTTACAGAGGCCTGAGGAGCGCATGAGTCAGGAGGCTGCGGAGCGGTGAGTTCGGCCGATGAATCAGAGATGAGCGATAAGGGACGGCCAGGCTGGAGTCTCGGCTTGAAGTCACCCGCGAAGGTTGAGGCAGAGGCCTGAGTCATCGGCTGACTTACGTGCGGCCGAGCCACGCTCACCTCGCCTCAGCCGCCCTCGCCGGGGCCCCGGGTTGCGCCTCCGGGCCGCCAACGAATCAAGGCTGCATCTCCCTGAGAAGCGGAGCCCCCAGCCGGGGCTGTGCTCGGCGCTTAGGTCGGTGTGTTGCCTTCAGAAACCCTGGTTCTCAGCGCCCGCCCCCGCGGGGCGCGCGTGTCCCACTGTACGTTGTGAGCGTCTCCCCACTTCCCGAGGCCGGGGTGCGCTGACAGCATCCCGTCGCGTTAGGACAGGGACCCGTTGCGTTCCCGTGCCGCTGGGCTCCCGATCGTGGCCGTTTAGCGTGTAGCTTCCTTGCCCGTGAAGACGCTGCGGCTCCGTCTTGACGTGCAGATCCTTGTCCACGTGGAGTCCCTTCCTAGAGGGCGAG
>PVHY01020232.1:0-25934 GCA_004024945.1 Uropsilus gracilis | reverse complement strand
GCTCCCTCTGGTCTCCTTGCCTCCTTTCTTTTTGTTGTTTGTCCATGTTTAGCCCTTTAAGTCTTTTTGGTCTTCTTTATTCCTTTTTTTCCCAATATCTTCCTTGGCCATTCCACGCGCCTTTGGCTTGCACCCCTGTTTCTTGTTTCCTGGTGGCTGCTCTTTCTATTGTTTCCTGCCTCTTTTTTGCTGCTTCATCCCATTATGTTTCAGGTCTTTAGCTTTGGGGCCCCGATTCCCAGTCTTATGTTTTGGTAGAGCTGCTCTACCAAAGACTGGGGACAGTCTTTGGCTGATGGTAGGTCTCCAAGTCTTCTTTTTAGGATCTTTGGAGACTAGGTCTCGCTATTTTTGTCCATGGAACCCCAGGCTCACGTTGCCCGGGATACCATGGACTCAAGCAATCCCCAACCTCAGCTTCCTAGGTACCTGGGATTACAGGTGTGTGCCACCACGCCCAGATGTTTTTTTGGAACTAGGTCTCACTATGTGCCCCAGGCGGGACTCGATCCGCAATCCCCAGCCCCAGCCGCTTCATAGGCTTAAGCTTACAGGCACGAGCCACGGTGCCTGGCCATTCTGCAGGCATCTGTCCTTTGGCAGCGGGAGTGTGCTGTTCCCTGTTAACTGCATCTCTGTGCCAGGTTTATAGTCGTAGCTCCCCAGTGATTGGTATGCAACACTCTTTGTCATGTTTGTCCTCACCTCACAGTTCTTTGCTCTGTGAACTTGCCTTGCTCTTTTTGAGCCCTGCCTTAGAGGCATTTGTTTTTAAAGTTTTTCTTGGTGTTCCTTGTCTCTTCTGTTTCTTTAGTTGAAGTTTTGTCTGGATGTACTTATTGCTGGTGTGGGCAGCTCGGTGGAGTGGAGGCTGAGAGGGGTCTGTGGCGAATCACCCCACAAGCCCCCCCCCTCCACACACCCCCCACAGCACTCTGCTTCTCAGTAGGCCTCAGGTGTGAGATGGGCTGCCCAGGCCGATCCGGGAAGCAGCCCCCCCCACCACTCCCCCTCCCCTCCCCACGGGGAAGGAGGGGTGAGGACCAGTCAAGCAGCAGGCGTAGTGGTGGCCCAAGTCCAAGCCGCCACCGGCGTGGGCCAGAGGCAGACGAAGTCGGTGCCCATGAGGGCCACGGCCCTGACCTCATGGGGTGGGGGGAGGGCTGAGCTGAGCTCTCCGCCCATGAGGTGCCTGTGCAGCGACTGCCCTTCCTGATCCCCCCTAATGACTTCTGACACTCAGTTTCTTCATCTGTTAAAGCGAGGTGGGATTAATGAGAAAAGGCATGAGGTTGGGCGACAGGATGCTAATGTGCCCAAGCATATAGTCATTGTCACCCCTGCCACAGAATGAGCACTCAGTCCTTTTTAGCTGAAAAAACATAAGAGAAACTTAAGCCACAGAGGGTTGCTCAGGGTGAGACTAGAGTCATCTCCCGACTGCCAGATTGGGGTGCTTCCCCTGCACCCCTGGGCTCTGGGTCAGCTAGGGCTGCGCCCCTCTAGTCTCTTCTCTAACCTGGGAGCCATCTTCTGCCCAGGGTCTTGTGACAGAAACCAAAGTGTCATTGCAGAAGCCCCACCCTTCCCCCACCCCGGTTCCCCTCTAGCACCCCGGGCTGTTCTTCTTTCTGAACCTGTGTGGTTCAGGGTTGCTCAGCAGCTGTGGGAAAGGCACAGGCCTCCCCCCGCCTCCCCATTCCTTTTCGCTTTCGTTTCCTCTGGTGTCAGATGCTGTTGCTGGATTCTCACAGAATCCTCAGAACCATCTGAATGTCCGCTGGCCGGTGGGGTCATCACTCCTCCCCCCTCCCTCCCTCACACCCCCAGCTCTGGGTGCGCTGGTCCCATCGCTTCTCTGTCCCAGCTGCTTCTGTCTGGTTCACACATTACCGTCTTTGTTTAGTGGTTCTACTCTGCTGGACAACCAGCAGCCCGCCACAGGCCACAGTTGCGGTGACCCTGGGTGAGCTAAAGAACCTCTCCGGACCTCGGCTACCTTTGCTGCGGGCTGAGTTGGTGGGCCGAGGAGCAGAGAACGTGGCCCACCTGTTGTGGGTCTGCCCCACAGGTCTGGAGTGGGGCAGGTCTCCCCACAGCTGGGAGTCTGCATGGGAGTCGGCATGCTAGCAGGTTCCCACAGGCTGTGGTGCAGGGTGGTCTGTGTTCCCGCTCAGAGTTCTGCTCTGGTTCATGGTTTCCCCAGAAACCCTGGAGGGTTTGCTCAGAGCTGACCAGCAGAGAGAACCCGGGAATTGTGTGTGTATGTGAGAGAGAGACAGAGAGACAGAGAGAAGGGCGGTGAGCAGACTGAGTACAGTGCTGCGTCCTGTCTAGCCTTTTCTTGCGCCCAGGGCGGGCTATTTTGGGATACATTCGAGGCCCAGTTCTGGCTTGTAAACCCCGCCCCCCTCTTCCCACTGAGTGATGCAAAGGAAAACTGCTCCTCCAGATAAGCCCAAGGGCAGGGGCAGCCTTGCCTGGGAGGAGCAGACCAGGGGGCTCTGGCAGGACTGGGCTGCTGTGGAGTGTGGGATCCTGCAGGCTGTGGGAGGCTCCTGCCTCTGCCGCCCTCACTCCACGCTCTAAGCTCGGCCTTTTCTTTCTTTCTTTTTTTAAAATTTATTTTATATTATTTATTTTTTTGAGACTAGGTCTAGCTGTGTTGCCCGGGGTAGTCCCAACCCCACACTCAAGCGATCCCCAGTCTCAGCCTCCCAGGTAGCTGGGATTACAGGCACCCACCATTGTGCCTGGCTGCTTTTTCAAGATCAGGTCTCGCTATGTTGCCCAGGGTAGTCTCAAACCCGCGAACTCAAGTGATCCCTGGCCTCTTGCCTCCCAGCGCTTGGATTACAGGCGTGTGCCATCACTCCTGGGGCTCAACCTTTTCTTTCTTGTCTTCTTTTTTTTTTTAATTTATTTATTTATTTTTTATTTTTTTATAATCAAATAGTTTATATATATATATATACATTTCATATCTTCTTTTTTTTTTTGGTAAAAACTTAAGTGCTACTGTTTTACTACAGATTATCACCCAGTCTTTTTTTTTTTCCTTTTAACCTGTGATAAAACACTGGCTGTTTTAACTGTATTGGGGGGCGTTCACTTCAGGATATACATTCACAGTACTCACAGTCATCACCCTCCACCTCCAGAATGAGCCCCTCTTTCAAGCTGAACCCCATTCCATCCAGCAATCAGTCCCTCTCCCCCAGCCACTAGCAGCACTGTTCTACTTTGCACGTCTCTGAAATCACAACTTTCCCAGCTAATCTGTCCAGTGAGGTCGCTAATGAGTGATTTTAAGTTCCCTTCCAGTCAGGCATTTGCAAGTGACCACTGAATCTCTATCTCTGGCAGGGTCCCTGCAGACCCACCCCCCCTGGGCATGCTGGTGGGGAGGAGTCGCTCACTCCAAGGGTCACTCTTTGGGTCCCTTGGAACCAATCCTAGTCCTTCACCCTCTCTGACCCCAAGGCCCCAAAAGTATTTTCTCAGCCTGAGTTTTCCCTTTATATCTGAATGAAAGTGGGAGCAAATTCAGGCCATTGTGGTTGCCGAGTTCCTCTTGGCCATCTGGAGAGTATCTGAGTGGGAACCTGGTGGAGCATACCCCTGGTGAGAGGCAGAGACCTGTCTGTGGCTCCTTCTGCCCTTGTCAGGTTAGATGACTTTCCTCCCACACCTCAGATCTCTCCCTGGTGTTTGCCTTCTCACAACAAAATGCCTAATGTAGGTAGAATTGCCACAGAATGCTCCTGGGGGGTGGAGGTGGGGGCGGTGGGCCTTAGGGGGAAAAGCTTCCAACCTAACACACCCCCACACCCCCACCCACCCACCCACCCACACCCACACACCCACACCCGCGCGCGCGCACACACACACACACACACACACACATTGACCTTTGAGTTTTTTCCCTTTTCCAGAGCTTAGATGATCTGTTGCTGCATCCTAGGGAGAGGAGGAGAGGGAGTCTCAGGACTAGAAAAATTATATCCGAAAGAGACCAAATTGAGAGGGCCTTGGAGAAGGGCAGGCCATGGGGTGGAACCAGCACAGCTGAGCGAGCTTTTGTGTCTCAGGAACCTCCAGCTTTCCTGAGGAATGGTGAGAATGTTGATGATTTCCACCTGGTTTAGATCTGCAAGCTTAGCACTTGCAGTGTTTAAAAAGTCCTACCCCATTTTCAGTTGTTTGCTTAAGGTTAGGATTTGTAAATCCCAGTCAGCTAATGTGGCTCTAGTTGTAGCATGTGCATTTTTTTTTTTTTTTTTTTACCAGAAATGTTCAGGCTGGTTTTATTTTGCTTATCAAGCAGTCAGGGAGGCGCTGCCAAGGGGTGGGCCCTTAAAGAAAGCAGTTCCGGTTACAGTTTGGTACCTTTCTTACACTTTTCCGGAGACGCTTACTCCCCTCAGCTTTTACCTGGGTCTTCAGGCAGGACAGCCTGAGTCCCGGGCTCCCTGACCCCCTACGCGGCCCTCACGGGGCTGCTCCCACTCTGGTGCCACCTGGGCTGGAAAGTCTTTGCCAGCCTCCCTTCGTTTGTCATCACTTCCCTCCTCTCGCTGGTTCTGACTAATCCTCGGAAAAGTTTGACTTTCTTTTTCCTCCCCCTTGTTTTCCTGGTAACAAGAACCAAAATGATGACTGGGTGGGGAGCCCTCTGGAAGTGGTTGACTGTTCACAGCTTTCTCAGCAACTATACTTTCTCTCAGCTGGGTGGAGCTGTGTGAACTCGTGTGTGTGTCAGTTTTTTTCTTATTATGAAAAACAAAATTAGCAACAATATACCCACCACACTCCTTCTACGCCCCCTCAGGGCTTCTGTTACCAAAGGCCACCAGTTTATTTTTATTTTGCTTTTTCAGAGACCTGGAGTCTTTTCAGTTCATCCTTCTATCCCCCCAGAAATGTATCATAATCCCACATGTCTTGATCTATCAAGCTTACCTTCATAATCCCCTCAAGAGCCTTACATTTTGCTGCAGATGGCAAAGTTTCACCTTTCCTTATGTCTGCCAATAGTACCCACTGTGGACAGACCCCATGTTGGCGATCCCGGCCCTGTCGATGGGCACGTAGATGGTTTCTGAGTCTTTGCCATTGTGACTAGTGCCACAGCCACTTCAGCCAGGAGAGCCCACTTGTGAGCTTCACTCTGACCCAGCACAGGGCTGTGTGACAGTGCTCCAACTTGTCCTGAAAGTGCTGTATGAAGTGACTTGCAGGTCATCAAAAACCTGTATTGTCACTGGATTGGAAAACTACAGGATAACACGGTTTATTCCAACTAGCCATATTCTAATCAGCAGCCGAGTTCTTCCCTCAGAGACAATCCAAGTCTAGGACGAGAGTTCCACATCTTCGAGCAGAGGATGTTGGAGACATGTGGTGATGCCTGGAGATAGTTTTGCTCATCATAATTTGGGGCAGGGAGGGAGGCTGTGATATCTAGTGGGTAGAGGCCAGAGTTGCTGCTAAGCATCTTTTAATATAGGGGAAAGCCCCTGCCGTGAAGAATTACCCAGCCCAGAGTGTCACAGCGCCACAGTGGAGAAGCCCCAGCTTGGAGGCTACACTTCTTGGGAGGAATTCACCTCATTTTCTAGGCTTTCCCCCTAGCTGCTGGCACCTAAGCTTTGGCTGTGCCCATCTCTGGAGGTGCCCAGGGCACATCCCCCTTTCAGCAGTGGCCCTTCTAAGACAGGCCACCTCAGCTCCAGACACGGACCAAGTCTTTTGGGTTACTAGGGCCCACCTTCCCATCTGTTCCTTCAGCCTCCACTCTGCTTTCTTGTTGCCCAACATTCAGACTTCCAGATATTCTTACAGGGGGCAAAAGTCCATAAGCCAGGAGTGGCTGGTTCTCCAGAAAGAGCCCAGAAATAGAGAGGCTCCAAGTCAGGCCCCTCAAACAGGTCAGTCCCACCCACCCTGTATGGCCCAAGGGAGTTGGCCAGCGGGCACTGCCCTGCCCCTAGTGACATTTCTTGCCTCAGAAAGTGAGAGGGGAAATAAAAAACACTTCAGGAGGAGACACAGGCTCTGCCCACCAGCGTCTACTTTGGTGTGTGGCCACTCCTCTACCAAGAAGCAGCAGAACTGCCGGGCATAGCATCCCATGAGCATCCCTGGCAGATCTGGAACCTGAGTGGCTGCTGTTCATGTTGCCATAGGAAACGTGGTCTGAGGCTCTTTCCCTCTGGCATCTGATTCCAGAGCCCTTGGGGCTTTGGAGCCTCAGGAAGCTGGGGGTTCTGTGGGTCCTCCCAGGTCAGATCTGGGGTGGGAGTGGGGGTGGGCTGCTGCCTAGGGCCCCTCTCAATGTGTGGAAGTTTACACAATGGCTGGACTTTGCGGCCGGGCTGATTCATCCACTTGGCGTGGACGCCTGCCTTTGGCCCCACCCGGCCAGGACAGAGGGGCCCCGAGGAACTTCTGGCCCTGTTCCCTCCAGAGGAGACTCACAATGGGGCTGATAAGACAGGGCTCCAGGGGGAAGTGGACTTGTGGAAACAGGATATTTTAAATTAGAGAAAGAAGCAGAAGGGCTATGACTGCCGTCGTGACAGATGAGACAGCCCCAGACTCAGAACCTGGTTGGAGCTGGCGGCTGGGTAGGAACCGAACCAGGGTCTTTGGGAGGGGCTCCTGCCAATAAAACTGGGCACCTGGGAAGAGGAGATGGCCTTCCCAGCGTTACCTGCACTGCTGGCAAGAAGAGCAACCACCTCCATTGCCCACCTCTTCCCTCAGGCAGCAGTGAGGCTGCTGTGGCCTCTCTGTCCTCAGGTCTCTGCCCACAGTGGGCTGTCGGGGTCTCCCCAACACACGGCCCCTGTGTGCTCAGAGACTCCACTGTAAGGGGGCGCTCCTCTGGAGCTCCATCCAGAGGAGGAAGCCGTAGCCATCTCTTGCATCTTGTAGCAATACCATCCCTGGCCCGTGCAGGTGAAGACCACATGCCTCATGCAGCGTTTCCTGTTCACATTCATCTTTCCTGTCCTCGCTGTCATTTCCTGCCATTTTTCTGGGGCTGCTTTCACCATCCGGGCTGACAGGGCCAGCAGGGCTGGGCAGGTACTCTGGCAAGATAACGTGGAACTCTGGACCCTTGAGACGAGGGCTAGGTGTGGGGTGGCCTTGCCCTTGACTGGTCTTGGCTAAGAACTCTGCTGGTGCTTCGACCTTCTCTGTCTGCCCTGCTCCTGCAAACGGACAAATAAATACGGAGCCTTTGAAGCACTTTATTTCCCAAGAGGATCCTGGCACATTATCTAAAACAGCAAAAACTTGGAAAGAACCTACATTTTCAAAGCAAGGCGCTGGTGCAGTAAACAATTGTACCTTTGTTGAATGATTTTTGTGCAGCAACTAACAGTCCTGTTTAAGAAGGTACCAGAAGGCTGGGCATGGTGGCACATGCCTGTAAGTGGCAACCTAGGAAGCTGCAACTGGGGACAGGGATCATGGTTTGAGTCTGCCAGGGGCACATAGTGAGACCTAGTTTCAAAAAAAAAAAAAAAATAGCTGGGCGTGGTGGTGCACACCTGTAATCCCAGCTACCTGGGAAGCTGAGGCTAGGGATTGCTTGAGTCCGTGGTACCCTGGGCAACGTGAGCCTGCGGTTCCATGGCAAAAATAGTGAGACCTAGTCTCAAAAAAAAAAAAAAAGGTACCAGAAAATGTCCATAAAATTACACCATGTGAAAAAGAGAGGGTATGAAATGGCAGGTAGTAAATAACGATACCTTTTTAAGAAGCCTCCCCAGAGCAGAAAATAGCTGGAAGATGCAGTGTCAACACGATTTGGAGACTGGAACCCAAGGCGATTTTTATCTATTACTTTCTACTTTCCTGTAGTTTCCAGTGTTTGCCTAAAATAGCATCTACTGATTTTTTTTAAAGCTGTTTAAAATTTCAAATGAGCTTCCAGACATTATATGCTCGTCACATGGGCCCTAGAGCCCAGGGGAAGCTAAATGGGGCCAGAGGAGACATGATCCCTGGGGGGAGGGTCTCCCCTGCACCCCCAGCCCCCTTTCATCTACCTGCTCTGCCCCTGAGATGCTGGGAGGAGCCTCAGTGCTCTGTATTGCTCACCTCCACCGTATCTTTTGTTCACAGATTTCATGGAAAACAGATATTCGGTAAGTACACAGCTCACACACTTTTGTCCACTGAACAGCAAACTGTTTCCTGACTCACCCAGGTTCTGCATTCCCAGGAATTATTCCCTGTAGCAACATGGTTTCTTTTAGACCACAAGTTCCTCTGACCACCAGGGCCGGTGGGAACTTGATCATCAGACTAGCCAGGTTTTCTGGGCCACTTGTGCTCTCGAATGTTCTCTCCAGCAGGAAACCTCAGCCCACAGTAAAGAGAGACCTGGGAGTCCCTCCCCGTCCCCAGAGGCGAGGGGCTAGGGCACTGAGCTCCAGATGAGCAGAGTCCACTTGTTCCTCATCCCCAGAGTTCAGACTTGGGAAGCGAGGCAGATTTGAGCCTACGCTTGGAAGGATGGCGTCTCCGACAGGTCATTTCAGTTCCGAGGGCCTAGGCCGTCCCCCTTCCACACCAGGCCCTCTGCTGCAGGGACAGCCAAGGTCCTTGACCCATAATGTGAATCAGACAAGTTACCAGTTGGCAGAAGGAGAGAACAGCTACCCCAGAGGTCGTGGGAACGCAGACGTGAGCCACTTCCTTCCCTCGGGTGAGCACGCTTGGCCAAGGTGGGCTCATTGGGAGCCTTGAGTCGGGGCAGCAGGGTCCAGGGAGGAGGCTCCGCAGGAGCAGAGGTGTGAAGGACACCGCTGTTCCAAGCAGTTCAGAAAGAGTGGAGAGAGTCACAGTGACAAGGGTCAGGGAGACAAGTTAGGGTTTACATGGGAAGGACGCGAAGGCCTTGGTGATGAGGTCTTATTCTGCAAAAAAATAGAAATTGGAGAAAACGCTATTGGGCAGATGGGAATGTCTAGAAGAAACGTAGGCATCCAAGCTCGGGTTTTGCAAGGACCTGACTCCCCTCTCCAGCTCCCCAGCTTTTTAGGGTCTCTGGCAGGAGCAGGAGCACACTTGGCTGGGATCTTAAGGAATGAAGGATTGGCCTCATGAGCTTTACGGTCTGGAAAGAACTTTCTGCAGAATTGCTGGTACCTTGCAAGGCCTCCCTGGCTTCCTTTGTTTTCCTGAGTCTGGATTCTTGTGAAACAGAGTCATTATGCTGTTAATGGCCAGGAAGTCACTGACATTCTTTCTGTGGAGGACAGCTGTCAATTTAAGGAAAGGAGAACTAAAATGGATGTCTTTTTCGAGCTTAAACCTAAACTAGGGATGGTCACGATGGAAGGGCAGGGAGCCAGGTCTAAAGTGAGAAACCGGGTCTGAGCAGTGCATGCTTCCCCCCACCCCCACCCTGAGCTAGACCCAAGGCTCCGGACTTCCCGGGAGCCCAGGACACAAGGTGACCCCCAAAAGGTGGTGTCGCTGTCTTAGCCATCAAGACCCCGAGAGAGAGTCCCAAGTGCAGACTTTGCTCCCTGCACAGTGGGGCGCCCCGAGAAAGGAAAGTTCTGCTTTGAGAAGCATGGCTGTGTCCACCCTGGCAGGTCGTTGGCACTGCAGGATCGAATTATTTACTTTGTCTTTGGTCCAGATTGTCTCTCTGGACAGAGGCCCTGCGCCCTAGGAGACAGAGCTTCCCCTTTCCCCAGAACCTGGCCTATGCACCCAGAAGAAGTCTGCTCCCAGGACTAACCCCCCATCCCCCACCCCCCCCCAAAAAAAAGAATTAAGCTGTTTGGCGGGAGCATAGGGACTCTGAGCTGTTGGCAAAGGGATTTTGAATCTTTAAGCAAATGCATTTTGTTTATTAAAGAAGTAGGTATAAGTTCCCCAATAATCAGGTAGTGAGGGGCAGGAGAAAATTAATTGAATTGCCTAGCAGGGAAATGGGAGGGGATTTCCTTCCTGAAATCAAACCTGGCGATCATTCCCACTTGTTTAATGGCCGTTGCTTCTGAAAACATATTGGAGGAAATATCTTAACAATGAGATAGTCCCTTAGCCAAATACTAATTAAGTATTGTTTGCCTTGCTTCAATGGCACATTCTGACTTCATTTTTCCTCTGTCATTTCTGCCTTGTTTATAAGTTGTGTTTGTGACCCACGCAGACAGATAACCAGAAAGAGAACACCCTGTTCTTACAGGGGTGAATCTGGACCCACTTGGGTCTGGGATCTTGGAGAGAATCTCATCTTTTTACTAAAAAAAAAAATGGTGACTCCATCCCTCCTAAGACAGCTGGTGGTGGGGCTGCAAAGGGATGTGCCCAGGAACTAGTGTTCAGAGGCTGACGCAAAAGTCCCGCTCCCTAGCCGTGGTCTGGACTCAAGCCTCAGCTTCCCCAGCTGCAAGATGGGCTAATCCCCTGCTAGACACAGCAGCATCTAGAAGGACTATCCTGAGGGTTCCGCGAGACACACGTGTGCAAAGTACTTGCACTTTCCCCACGGCCACCTAAATGCCAGATGAGTATCTGTCTCAAAACTCTTCCTCGACAGACCCTCTGGTAGTATAGACAGGAGATTTTCTCCCCTTGGCCCTGCCACTGGAGGGCAGGGGGCAGTTACCCAATGCCCAAGGTTCAGCCAAGGCCAGTCTGTGGCTGGGGCACCATATTACAACCTTACCTTTTCCTCATTGTCCACTTACTGGCTGCATCACTTTGGGCAGATGACCTGATCTCTCTGAGCCTCGGTTTCCCCATCTGTAAATTGGAGTAATAATCTTCCCTCCCCTGGTTGTTGCAGGGAGGAAATCGCCTCTCACTTAGACCTGGCCTCTGGGAAGTACGCTTTGGTGCACTTTCTAGAAGCAGGAAGTAGAAACCCCAGGGATGAGCGACAAAGTGACCTTAGAAATCACACACACCACGTTCTTGCCAGGAGGGGGTGGTTCCAGGGCTGTACTGGGTGGCTGATGGCTGGCCCCGGCTTCAAGCACAGGTCTTAGTAGAAGTGTGTTGACCTTTGCTGCGATATCCCCAAAGCCCAGCGAGTGTGGCCCAGCCCTTCCTGTCTGGGGGGGCAGATCCTGCTGCAGCTCCTCTGGAGAAGGGAGAGGGAGAGCAGAGACCTGGGGAGGGGCTCGGCCTGGGGCCCACAGAAAGGCTGGACGCCAGCCGAGGACATGGGTGCAGGCAGCTGCCAGCGCTGGCAGGTCCCCAGCCCTCCAGAGCCCACACGGTTCTTGACCCGTGTCTCCTGGCAAGGAGGGGGCTGAGCCTCAGCCTTCCAGCAAGAACCCCTCGGGCCAGCACCCTCTTCCAAGAGGCAACTCAGACCCAGCAGCGCCCGAACAAAGCAGGGACCCTGTCAGCCTACCCGGGGTGGCTAGCCCATCCAGCAGTAGGCTCCCCAAAGCCTGGGCTAATCCCCATGGCTTTTCCCCAAGTTCCACCAGCAGCAGGACACCCCCAAGCTCATGGAGGGTCCAGGGCAGTGGACTCAGATGCTGCCCATCCTTTGGCCCCCTTTGAGCCCAGTTCCAGAGTCACTTCCCCAGAGTCTTCCAAGGTTCCTCACCATCTGGCTAGTGTCTCTTGCCACCCTGAACAGCTCCTGCCGCTCCTCAGAACCTCTCCTGCTTCTGTTTGCGGCAGTCTGGTTACCAATAACTAGATTGGTCGCAAAATTCTCCACAGCAGCTGCTGGCATCCTAATAGGTACCAGTTCTTGGGTGAGGTGGGGAAATAGACCCTGATGGGTGGCAGACACCTTATGACAAAGTTATGAAGGTGACAGCACATGAGACTTTCTTACTGTGGTAAAATGGGCACAACAGGAAATTTACTATTTCGACCCTTTTTCAAGGTAGCATTAATTTCAACAACCATCACCACCATCCTCCTACAGAACCCGTGCGTCATTCCCAACAGACTCCACCCCATTAACCACACACCCCTGCCCCCAGCTCCTGTCCCAGCATCCCCACCCCCCGCCCCCCATTCTGGTTGCTGAACTTGATGCTCTGAGAGACCGGTGTGAGCTGGGTGGCCCAGCCTGTGTCTGATTCGCTTCACTCAGCATCATGTCTTGAAGGTTTATCTCTGTTCACATCCACCAGAATCCCACTCCTTTTTAAGGCAGGAGCAGATCGTTTGGAAACAGTTAAGTTAGACCGCTTGAGTTCAGTTCATTTTTTTAATTCAAAAAGAAAACACAAACCTAGAGCAGGCTCCCGTCAGAGATGGACCTGGAGTTACCAGGTCTCTGGTGACTCTGACTCAGTTTCCTCGGTGTGTAAGCGTGGGGCCGAGGCACAGTGCTGGGTGCCCTGCAGGTGCTGTGTGAAGTTGGCAGTGGCTGGGTGTGCACCTTGTGGCATGGAGAGAAGGGGCAGAGACTGGGGGGTGGTGGGGGGGTTGTCGGGTGTCAGCTGTTCCTTGGAGAAGGGCTGCGTGCATCTGATTCCCCCAGGTGCATCTGCCGCCCTGAGGATGTGACCAGGCTTGTCTTATCTCCTTGTCACTTAGAGAACCGAAGGCTCCCTTGACGGGACTTAGGATTTCAAGGACCGAGGCTCGTCCCTGAGAGGACAGGCATTTCCCAAGAAGAGCAGCTGATGTCTGTGCTCCAAGAGCTCTGTGTGCTTATTTATGAACCTGCCCTTCGCCCACCGCACAGCGACTCCTCAGGCCTTGTCACCGGCGCCCAAGTCCTGCCTCTTGCGCGCACCAGGCCGCAGCAGGAACAAAGCGGCGGGAAATGTCCCACGCCGCCCACCGTCCACCACATCGGCGCTTCCTCGGGAGTGGCGGAAGGAGGTCCAGGGTCTTCGGGCCTTCAGGGTATCTGGAAACTTGAATATTTTGCCATGTACGGAGATAAGGACTATTCCGAGTACCCTGAATCACGGAAGCCTCTTAGGGGGCTGTCCCTTGAGCGTGACCCGGCGTAGGAACTGGTTCTCTGTCTGTCTTTGGTCCTTCAAGGGCCCGTGGCCCTGAGCGGTCCTCACTCAATAGAAGCACATGGCGCTGGTCACATGGCTGCCCCTGACCCCCCCACCCACCCATCCCGTCACCTTGACCTCCACAAATGGGAACACAGAGCCACTTGGGAGCAACATCTTGGAGATGCCAACTTGAAGACAAGGTTCATTCGTTCCGGGCAAGGCACAGACAGAAAATGAAGTTCAAACGTTCTTCAGCTGTTTCCTTTACCCTTTCTTTCTTTTCCTCACCTCTGCTGCAGGCTGGAAGACAGGAGGATGGTTGCCTGCAGCAGATACTTTTAATAGAAAAAAATCAAATACATATTTTTCCTACTAATTTTTTTTTAATTTATTCCTTGCTAAGGAATGGTCTCCTGAGGTCTTAGGGTGTTTCTGATGGTGTCTTGGGGGGAGGGGGAGGGGGGATGTCAGGGGGGCTGAGGTCATCCTGCTGTGGAATTTCATGAATAGCACACCTCCCGGAAGCCACTGGCCCAGGCTGCCTCAGTGACACAGCTACAGGGACCCCGCGGAGAGCTGAATTAAATAAATTTGATCTTTACTCTTCATAGACTTGTGAAATGTCATCTTCTGCGGGGGGCACATGCGTAGGGAATATCCTTAGTGCTCCAGGGTGCCCTAACCCCTCCAGGCAGAGAGAACCAGGGGAGTTCTCACAGGCCCGGGACCTAGAGGTCTCTGTGGGAATAAGACCCTCGGGGAGTCTGAGCTGCAAACACTCAGTTGTCAACCAGGAGCTGTTCCTTCGGCTTCCCAGCTGAAGACTCCAGGCCTGACCCTGGTGGAGAAGCTGTCAGGCTGAGCCCAAAACACCCCAAATAAACCCATTCAGGATGCCCAAATACATGTGCATTTTAGACCCGCAGCCAATCATTTGGGAGCATAAATGTCTCGTCATGTTCAGGGATTATACCAGAGAAGTATTCATTTATCTGAAATTCAAATTTAATTAGGCCTCCTCTTGCATGTGGTGATACTGACCTGACACCTCCCATTGCCACCCTCAAGGCCTCAAGATGCCGCCTCGCCCAGACCTCTCTGTCCCACAGGCAGATCTCCAGTGGGTGGAGAGCTGAGTGTGTCCTGGCCTGGCCAGGTTCCCACTGTAGAAATGACGGAGCTTCTTAACCTCCGGCTTTCAGGCTTGTGTCTCAGGAGTTGAAGCTGACAGTTCAGGGCATTCAGAGGGCTTAGACGCTTTTGAAAAAGGGATGACAACCTCCAACTCCCACACGCCACACCCACAAAGTTCTATTGCAAAAATTTTACATGATTTCCCAATTCTCGAGGCCGTGGACTCAGGTTGGAGGCCAAAAAGTACACGACCCTTCATGACCTTCACGTCTGTGTGTGGACGATGTGGGGGAGTCCAGAGGTGTTCGCTCGGTCTCTTGTTGCCACTGGAGTAGGGTCCCGCGCTTTTGCCTTACTTGTGGGGCTAGACGGGCTTTGTGCTATTTTCCTGCTCTGCCTATATGTCTGAGGAGAAAGCAAGCATGCAGAGATCTACCACTGTAGATTTCACGACTAAAAATATCTAGACATAGGATCCTGGCTTCAGCTGTTCTTATCAGCTGTCAACCAAACGTCTGAATCTGAGCTCACAGCATAACTAGAGCATCCGGGCACCTTTTTCAGGAAAGGCCGGGTTCCCGGGCCCAGAACCGGTGACTTAGAGCGCCCTCTGCTGTCCCGATGCTGTAACAGGTCGCTGAAGATCTGCAAAGGCTCCACGGCAAACACAGTGGAATTTTTCCCTCCTGAGAGTTGCAAAAGGTCAGCCGCCTATGCAGTGTCCCTCTGCATGAACTGTTAGCTCAACTCATACTCCTTGACGTGGCCCCAAGATGGGCTAAGCGACACCAAGGTTCCTGTCACGTAAGCGGTGGTTTTCCACCACAGGGCTCGCTGGGAGTGTCTGGGGACATTGTTCAATGTGACGGGTGGGTGGAGAGAAGTCGGGCGCTGCCCAAACAGCACCGCGACAGCCACCAAGTCCAACGTGCCAGCGGGACCATGGTTGGGAAGCCCGTGAAGCAGCCGGTGAGCCATTTCTTTCTCCCGCCCCCGACACCCCGGTGATCCATGTCTCCCCTCAACAGGCTGTGTCCACGACTCTGTGCTCCTGATGCTGCTGGGAGCCGCTGTGCCTCATGGTCCTTGCTCTCCATGAATGTCCAACCCAGAGCTGTCAGGAGCCAGTGACAGCAGTGGGACAAATGGTGTGATGGAGAAATTCAAAGCAAATGGGGGTACACAGGAGGTGACCCTAAGGCAGACTTTGGGGGTTCCGGGCAAGTGCCCAAGAAGTTGGCACTAACCTAAGACCTAAGGGAAGGCAAAGGGTACCAGGTGGAAAAGGTGGGGTGAGGAGAATGGCAGATAAAGGGGGTGGGGTGTGTGAAGATCCAGAGGCAAGAGACAGGTATCCCGGAAGAACAGTAGGGAGAAAGCCTACCAGCTCAGGCCCTCCCGCCCCAGGTGTCTGTTCGCCTTCAAAAAGCCTCTGCTTGCCAGGCACGGTGGTGTGTTGCCTGTAAGCGGCAGCCTAGGAAGCCACGGTGGAGACGGAGGATCGCAGTTCGAGTCCCACCCTGGGCAACGTAGCGAGACCTAGTTCCAAAAAATAGCTGGATATGGTGGTGCGCACCTGTAATCCCAGCTACCTGGGAAACTGAGGCTGAGGATTGCTTGAGTCCGCGGTACCCTAGGCAACATGAGCCTGTGGTTCCATGGGCAAAAATTGTGAGACCTAGTCTCAAAAAAAAAGCCTCTGCTTCTCCTTGGGGGGCTTTTGAGTGTCTTGAAAAGGTCAGTAGAAGAGTTCAGCAGGAGTCCCCCACCCCACCCTTGCAGCTCCTTTTAAGATCCTGTGGAGAGAAAGGTCAGGCCCAGCCCTGCCTGGACCAGGTGGCTCAAGTGAAGATGTCCCCAGGAAGCTGGGGGCCCAGCAGGCGATTTGAAGCCATCTCCACAGAGCGGGGAAAGGGTGAGGCTGCAAACCTATGAGGCCCCACAACATAGGGGGCAAAAGTTGCGTGAATTTGCGGTTTTCTGGGAGCGTGTCCAGAGCTTTTATCAGTTTCTCAGGGGCACGATCCAAAAAGAGGCAGAAACGATGAAGTCATAGGAAATGCATGTATACACCATCTGATCTGATTCACTGAACCCCTGGAACAGCAGTCAGCCCATCTCTTATCCAAAGGTCTTCATGGCCTGTCTCCCCCGTGGGACCTGGGCTTGCCTTGAAAAAAGCTTGCTCAGAATAAAGAATCCGTGGTGACTTCAGGGTTAAAAGGGACAGTGGTCATCTCTTAAAAGCAATAAGACACTCGGCTGCTTTTTTATTTATTTTTTTATAATTTATTTATATATAAATTTCACATCTCTGTGATCTCTGGGGTTCACTCCCCCTCCCTGACCGTTCCCACCCTGTCCCACCCCCCCAAATTGTGTACTTCAATTTGGTTGTTGGCTTGTTTTGACTTTTCTTCATGGATTTTTGTTTATCTTTCCCATGTCCCATATAGTGAAACCATTTGATTTCTGGTTTTTTTCTTTTTGACTTGTTTCTGCTAATATGAATTCTTCTAAGTCCATCCATGTTATCATAAAATCATCCAATTTGTCATTTTTAATTGATGAGTAATATTCCATTGTGTATATATACCACATTTTTTCCCATCCAGTCATCTGTTTTCGGACATTTCAGTTGCTTCCATGTCCTTGCAATAATAAATAGTGCTGCAGGCTGGGCACAGTGACTCGTGCCTGTAAGCGTCAGCCTATGAAGCAGCTGAGGCTTGGGATCATGGTTTGAGTTCTGCCTGGGGCCCGTAGTGACACCTAGTTCCAAAAAAATAGCTGGGTGTGGTGGCATGCGCCTGTAATCCCAGCTACCTGGGAAGCTGAGGCTGGGAGGTTGCTTGAGTCTGTGGTACCGCGGGCAACAAGAGCCTGCGGTTCCATGGGCAAAAGTAGCGAGACCTAGTCTCAAAAACAAAAAACAAAAAACAAAAAAAAAATAAATAAATAGTGCTGCAATAAGCATCCGAGTACAGGTGTCCCATTGTACACACATTGAAGTCTCCTTTGGGTAAATTCCCAAGAGAGCAATTGCTGGGTCAAATGGTAGTTCCATTTTCATTAGTTTGAAGGTCCTCCACACAGCTTTCCATAGAGGTTGGACCAGTTTGCATTCCCACCAGCAGAGTAAGAGTGTCCCCTTCTCTCCACATCTTCGCCAGCACTTGTTGCCAGTTTTATGGATATGAGCCATTCTTACTGGTGTAAGGTGGTATCTTATTGTGGTTTTGATTTGCATTTCCCTTATTGCTAGTGACGCTGAGCAATTTTTCATGTGCCTGTTGGCCATTTGTATTTCCTCTTTGGAGAAGTTTCTTTTTAGTTCTCCCCATTTTATGATTGGGCTTCTTGTTTTGCTTTTGTTTGATTGTGTGAGTTCCTTGTGGATCTTCGCTATTATACCCTTAGGACTCTTGAGGAGGGCAAAAATTTTTTCCCATTCAGTTGGGCTTCTTTTAGTTTTTTCTGTTGTCTCTTTTGTTGTACAAAAGCTTTTTAGTTTGATGTAGTCCCACCTGTTTGTGTTTTCCTTCAATTTTTTGCCATCAGTAGATTTTTCCAGAGAGGGGTTCCTGAATTGTACTTCCTGGAGGATTTTTCCCAAGTTTTTTCCTATGTATCTTATGGTTTCAGGTCTGACATTTAAATCTTTTATCCATTTTGAATTGGTTTTTGTACAAGGCGTGAGGATGTTGTTTTGGTCCATTTTTTTGCAGGTCTTAGTCCAATTTTCCCAGCACAATTTATTGGAGAGGATATCTTTGTTCCAATGTAAGTTTTTTCCCCCCTTTGTCAAAGGTTAGTTGACTCTATATGTGAGGTTTTATTTCTGAGCACTCAATTCTGTACCATTGGTCTGATTGTTGTTGTACCAGTACTACACTGTTTTAATTATTATGGCTTTGTAATATAACTTGGGGTCTGGGATAGTTGACCCTTCATTCTCTCTTTTTTTGGCCAGGAGGCTTTTTGATATTCGAGGTCTTTTGTTATTCCATATGAACTTCTGTAATTGTTTTTCTATCTCTTTAAAGAATGTCATTGAAATTTTTATAGGAATTGCATTGAATCTGTAGATTGCTTTTGGAAAGATGGCCATTTTGATGATGTTAATTCTTCCAATCCATGAGCAGGGAATGTCTTTCCATTTCCCTATGTCTTCTTCTATCTCTTTTAGCAACTTTTTAAAGTTTTCTTTGTATAGATCTCTCACGTGCTTTGTTAGGTTTATTCCCAGGTATTTAATTGTTTTTGGTACAATGGTAAATGGGATGACTTTTGTAATTTCTTCTTCTTCTTGATTTTTTGTGTATAGGAAAGCTACTGATTTCTGTGTATTGATTTTGTATCTGGCTACCTTACTGAACTGGTTTATTATTTCAAGTTTTTTTTTGGGTTCTCTATATAGAGAATCATGTCATCTGCATATAATGATAGCTTCAGTTCCTCTTTTCCTATTTGTATCCCTTTTATTTCTTTCTCTTGCCTTATTGTCCTAGTTAAAACTTCCAGTACAATGTTAAAAAGTAGGGGGAGAGTGGGCATCCTTGTTCCAGATCTTAATTGGAATGATTTTAGTTTTTCTCCATTTAGGATGATGTTTGCCATAGGCTTGTCATAGATTGCTTTTATTATGTTGAGGTATGATCCCTTAATCCCATTGTTTTCAAAGACTTTTATCATGATCGGCTGCTTTTTTACAGCATGGGAGTAAATGTATCGGAAACATCACAACCCAGAATCCCCCAAAACCCTGTCCCTTCATACTGAGTTCATCACTCAGTGAAAGATGATGAAGTTGAGCAATAGGAGAGAAAGTTTATTTCCATTTCAGACGATGAAGGATGCTGGACAGCAAATGGAGAAAGTGACAGGTGGGGGAGGCCACCAGCTGACACTGTGACCTTGGCCATGTCATGCATCCTAGGACTCTGTGTCAATGAATTGTATTTATTTTTTAGAGCTGCCAGAGCACATTATCATGAGCCATGACGTAAAACAACAGAAATGAGCTGGGCGTGGTGGTGTGTGCCTGTTATTCAAGTGCTGGGAGGCAAGAAGCTTGGAATTGCTTGAGTTCGTGGGTTCAAGACTACCCCGGGCAACATAACGAGACCTGGTCTTGAAAAAGCAGCCAAGTGCCGTGGCAGGCACCTGTAATCCCAGCTACCTGGGAGGCTGAGACTGGGGATCACTTGAGTCTACGGTACCCTGGGCAACATAGTGAGACCTAGTCTCAAAAATAAATAAATAAGTAAAAATTAAAAAAACAACAGAAATGCATTCTTTGCAATTCTGGAGGCCAGAGGTAAGAGATCAAGGTGTGGACAGTCCATACTCCCTCTGAGGACTCCAGAAAAGACAACTTCCTTGCCTCTCTGGCTTCTGCTGGTGGCTGGTCACCCTCGGTGCCCCTGGACTTACTACCTGTGACACTCATCCTTGCCATAGTCACATGGTGTTCTCATAAGCACACCTGTCCCTGGAGGTCAGACCCACCCTGACCCTCCCCTTAACTAGCTACATCTGCAAAGATCCTATTTCCACGTAAGCTCACATTCTAAGAGTCCAGGTAGACATGAATTAGTGGGAACACTATTCAGCCCAGTGCAGAGGAAATGGATAAGATGGGCTCAAGTTCTTGCAGATCTGACCACCTTCCCCACCCCCCACGTTCCTAAGATGCTCGTGTAAATGGTGGCAACAGTAGCTCACCTTCCCAGTGACACAGTCCTGTCTGCCTGTGTCCCATGCTCTCTTGCCTCTGTGTCTCTGCCTCTGGAATTATCCTGTTTCTTTCTCCAATCTTCTTCCATGTCCTCCCCTCCCTTCTCCCCTGTCTGCTTCCACTGTCCCTTCCTTTTTCTCTCCTATGTCATTTTCCCTTTTGTCCCCCTCCCCCATGAATCAGCCAGAATACAGAACTGAAGTTTAGAAATACGTCTTATTCTTATAGATGGATTTTTTAATCATTTCCAGTTCTTTTGAGAGACAATGCATGGGGAGAGTTTCTGTTTGTTTGTTTTTTCTCTTTAGGAAAAAGAGCCCCAAGAACCTGCAAAGTTGTCTTTGATCCTGCAAAGTTGTCCTTCGATTTGAGCATTCGTGGATGCTTTTCCCCAAAATGTTTTGGCTTCCTGAGGGAAAAAAAAACCTACGTTGCTGTCTGACTTCCTCCAGGCTGGGGACGTGCTAGTTTTCTTGGAACCTCTTGACATAAGAAGGTCTGGCTGAGCCCCAGAATCTGCTCCATTAGTTGCTGGGGCAGCCAGCCCCCCTCTCCGCAGTCCTGGGGCAGTTCCAGCCAGAACTTGCCTCTCCAGAAAATCTCCCACAGCCGGGCCTTTGAAGGGCCTGGCTCAGGGTCCCAGAAAGAGGAAGCAGGGTGGATGTCGGGGCCCCCACGGTGAGCACAGCCCTGCCGGACACTGGCACGGTCTCCAGCGGCCCTGTGCCGCCATGGCCGTTCATGAAAAGTGAGTCCTGAGCCCCACCAAGTGCATCTGCAGTGGGCTTGCTGGCCGGTGGTTTAAGAACAAGATGGCCAGGCTGGGCGCGGTGATGCATTTGTCTGTAATCCAAGCACTGGGAGGCAAGAGGCCAGGGATCGCTTGAGTTTGCGGGTTCGAGACTACCCCGGGCAACATAGTGAAACCTGGTCTTGAAAAAGCAGCTGAGTTCAGTGGTGGGTGCCTGTAATCCCAGCTTCCTGGGAGGCTGAGGCTGGGGATCACTTGAGTCTGCGGGATCGGGACTACCCCAGGCAATAGTGAGACCCAGTCTCAAAAAGTACAAGATGGCCAAAGGAGAAACCCTTCTGTTTATCTTAGGCTGTCACTGGGGACCATGGCTGTGGGTGGTGAGTACAACGCTTAAGAGTGACCGAGGAGATGCAGGCTGTGGGCTCTGGCCTGAGGCAAGGCTGTCACTGAGCTGCATCTTGGCACTTCTCTCTGGGCTCTTCCTGCCCCTGGAGACCCCACTCGAGCCCCAGGTGCCCTCCCCTGGGAGCTTGTCCTGGGGGAGGCGTGAAGATAGTGCAGCAGGCAAAGGAGAGTTGCCCAGACCAGGGGAAGTGAGTTGCTCTGGGCCCTGCTGCTGCCCTGTGCTAGAGGCTGCTCCCTCGGACACGTGGCCAGAGGGGTGCCCAGGGAGCCTGGACCCGGGCCCTGCAACCGGCAGCTGTGGCCAAGATCTCCGTGCACCCCAAGTAACAGGCGGCCTGCGGAGCTGCTGGTCTTCACAGGGTCTTTGGAGCCTGAACTCCCAGGAGCTCGGGCAGCCACCACAACCAGGATCACACCCCTTTCCTTCCCGATGCCCCTGCCACCCCAGGGAGACAAGGGACTGGCCACGAGAGGCCAGCAGGGCATCCCCACAGTTCGACATGGCCTTGGGGACAGATGACACTCATGGGGTGGAGACTCAGGCCTGGATTTCAGAGATGCTCTTCAGGCCTGGAGTGCGTGTGAGCCAGCTCCTCCGGACACCCAGTGGCTCCTCCTGCTGGGCGTTTTTGCAAAAAGCACTTTGTAAGTGCCTGCGGGTCCAGGTTCCTGGTTGGGATGGGAAGAACCAGGCAGCGGGTTCGCTGCCCCTGTGACTTGGCCATCAGGGCCTTCAGCTGTGCTGGTAACTGTGGGGGGAAGTTGTGGGAACCTCACATGTTCCTGGGAGTGACCCCCTTCCGGTGTTCAAAGTGGCCGCCCCGACCTGGAAGGGTTGGGACATTACGTGGTCCTCAAATGCCCAGGGACATAGTTTAAATTCATTGGCAAATGCTAAAATAAATGAAGACACACAGGAGCCTTTGCAAACTTTTTTTTTTTGAGGTTAGGTCTTGCTATGTTGCCCAGGCTACCATGAACTCCAGCAATCCCCAGCCTCAGCCTCCCAGGTAGCTGGGATTAAAGGTGCATGCTACTGCACTCAGCCCTGCATAACATTCTTATGTTAAAAAGGCACCTTTATGCTTGACCAGGCCACGCCCACAGCCCACCATGTTCATCTCTGGTCCGTCTGAGACTGGTTGCTGGGATGTGGCTGTCCAGACCTTAGTCTTGAGTATATGTGAGTTCACAGATGTGCAAACACAGGTTCACATGCTTGCACACGCACCTGCACAGCCATCTAAAGAACAGACAGCCCCGGCCGTGACCTTGGACAGATCCTGTGTCAAGACCAGCACAGGTGCTGCTCTGTTTGATGGGAGGTGTTAGCCTATGGGGATGTGATACTTACAGCAAACAGCTACAGTCAAGACAGCAGGACTCCACACTACCTTTGCTTCTCAGACAACCAGCGTTTGGTGTGTGTGAGGCTCTGCCTGGTTCGAGGCTGCGTGGAAGGCACCAAGATAAGCAGACGCCCTGGGAAGCAGAAGCCCACAGATAACCAGCTCCAACTCCATGCCTGCAGCAGCCTCAAAGACAGCAGCCCTCCCTCAGCGCTCTGCAGGCCCCTGGCAAACACAACCTGTTCTCTTCCTTCAAGACGGGAGCAACTGGCTGGGCGCGGTGGCGCGTGCCTTTAATCCCAGCCGAGGAAGGGAGGCCAAGGCTAGGAATTGCTTGAGTCCACGGGTTCAAGACCTGCCCCGGGCAACATAGCAAGACCTAGTCTAAAAAAATAGCTGGGCGTGGTGGCATGCGCCTGTAATCCCATCTACCTGGGAGGCTGAGGCTGGGGATTGCTTGAGTCCATGGGATCAGGACTACCCTGGGCAACATAGCAAGACCTGGTCTAAAAAAAAAAAAGGCAGGGGCAACTGAGGGCCTGGCCAAAGCAAAGGGATGGAGCAAAGGCCCAGGGTTGCATCGGAACAGAGTCCAGCAACGGTTGCTTGAGGCCTCTGCACAGCTCGCAGGGTCAAGCCCTGTTAGGAGTTGTGTGTGGAGTGAAAAAGAAGTTGAGACGGAAGAGATGGATAGCGATCTGTGAGGCGAGTCCATAGCACGGGGATCCTGGGAAGCATGTTCAGGTCCCACTTTAATGACGTTGTGAAGCCCCTTATACACCCCAGCAAGGAAACGTTACAATGACGTCATGAGGAAGTAGCAAAGCGTGTGTGACATGCAGCAGGGAGGATGCGGGGATGCGTGATAAAAGGAGAATTTACCTGTGGGGGCAACAGTCATTCCTAATAGGTCATATGTCTCTTGGGACATTCCACAGAGCTTAGGAAGCTGGGTGACAGGTGAGAGACGTGCTGTTGCCCACCCTCTAGTGTGCCAGAGGGGGCTGGAGAGATAGGAGGTGTTCCTCTTAGCTGAAGCTCCATCTCTCTACCTGCTTCCACGTTTCATGAAGTCCCGAGCCCTCTCAGAGCCACAGACGGTCGGTGTGGTAGAGCCAGTGGTCGGTGGAGAAAAAACACTTTGTGCAAGCACCTGTGAGTGTCATAGCTGTGACGGAGGAGGCTGTCAGAGGGTTTGTATTAGGAATCAGGTGTTGAAACAGAAAACAGAGCACTGCCCTTACCCCTGGGGGCAGAGAACTTTCTAGTGGCCAGAGAGGGGGCTTTCCCTAATGTGCAGTTGCACTTTCAGACACTCGTAGACCTCAGCAAACACTGACCCAGCGGGGGCAGACGGGCCCTCCCCTCCTGTCTTCCCTGCCAAGGGGTTCTCTCGCCCTGGAGGTGACAGGGCCTGAGGACAGGTTTGCAGGGATGTGAGAATAAAAAAGAGAAGGATTATAGTCAAAACTCAGCAGATGTTCACTGAACAGAAGAAAACTCAATCATGACTTGCCTGTGGCGTATTATTTATCAGATTTTTTGAGACCTCAGCTGTTTGTAAAAGATACGCTGAAGCCAGGTGCAGTGGCAGGCTCCTGTAATCCCAGCTACCTGGGAGGCTGAGGCTGGGGATCACTTGAGTCCACGGGATCAGGACTACCCCAGGCAACATAGCGACACCTAGTCGCAAACAAACAAACAAAACCAGATACACCAAGATGCTCCCAACTGCATGTTCTTCTACATTCTCTAGTCTTGTCTTTATTTTTGGTCAGAACTAGAATAGCCTCGTTACTCTCGTGTTGGCAGATGAAAGGGTTGCCTTCTACAGCTGCAACTTTGGGGTTCTGGCCCAGGCGTCACCCAGAGTTCTCCCTAGAGAGTCCCTGCTGTGTGTGCAGACTTTCATAGCTCAGACGGTGGACTCCATGCCACCAGCATCCCCGGCTTCATTCAGTGGCCAAAGTCGCTCCAAGTTAGAGAGTGAACTACTGCCGTGCAGATAAGGCTGACACCACCTTCCCTGGCAGGCTCTCGCATCGCTATTCCTAAATGCCATCATCTACAACCTTTCATCTCGGCAGTGGCTTCAGAATCTTTTCCAAAAAGGCCTAACACACATCATAGAAATCACAATTGTGTTGCCGGGGGTGGTGGTGCGAGCCTATAATCCAAGCGCTGGGAAGCAAGATGCCGGGGAATTCTTGAGTTCGTGGGTTCGAGACTACTCCGGGGCAACATAACGAGACCTGGTCTTGAAAAAGCAGCTGGGTGCCATGGCGGACGCCTGTAATCCCAGCTACCTGGGAGGCTGAGGCTGGGGATCACTTGAGTCCATGGGATCAGGACTACCCCAGACAACATAGTGAGACCCAGTCTCAAAAAAAAGAAAAGAAAAAGAATCACAATTGTGGTATCACCACGAACCCCAGACGCGTGTCCAGCTTTCAGATTCTAGTCACATAGAAGAGCAGGGATGGTGCCGACAGGCTGGAGCGCTCGGCGTGGCTTCATTTTGCCCAGAGCACCTGGGGCTCCTTCCTTCACCAACAGCATGAAGGGACTGGACCCCCATAGCCTCAAGGTTTCACTTAGAGGCACAGATGTTCCTTGTGCACCTGGATGGGCCAGACCCTATTCTAGGTGCATCATGGTACATGAGGTGTGAGGGGGATGGGGAAAACAAGCAGATCGAATGGAAACAGAAAGCAGGTTGCAGCCAGGTCCAGTAGTCAGCAGGGGGCTGGGCATCTCATTAAGAAAGGCCAACTTGGCATAAGAAAAATTGAAAACTAAACCACAATGAGATACCACCTTACACCAGTGAGAATGGCCCACATCCAAAGAACAGGCAACAACAAGTGCTGGCGAGGAGGTGGAGAGAAAGGAACACTCTTACACTGCTGATGGGAATGTAAACTGGTCCAACCTCTATGGAAAGCAGTGTGGAGGACCCTCAAATTAATGAAAATGGATCTACCATTTGACCCAGCAATTGCTGTCTTGGGAATCTACCCTAAAGAGACCTCAATATGGGTACAAAGGGACACCTGTGCTCGGATGTTTACCGCAGCACTGTTTATAATTGCAAGGTCATGGAAGCAACCTAAATGCACCAAAACAGATGACTGGTTGAAAAAAATGTGGTATTTATACACGATGGAATATTACTCATCAATTAAGAATGACAAATTCGACGACTTTTTGACAACATGGGTGTACTTAGAAGGAATCATACTAGCAGAAGCAAGTCAAAAAGAGAAAGACAGAAGTCAAATGGTTTCAATAATACATGGGACATATGAAAAAAAAAGTAAATAAAAGCCATGAGGAAAAGACAAAACAGGCTGAGCACCAAACTGAAGCACACAATGAACAGGAGGGAAAGGGGGGGGATGAGAGGGGAGGGTGGGGGGTAAACCCCTGGGATTGCAAAGATGTGAAATTTATATATAAATAAATTTTTTAAAAAAAGAAAAACTGAAAACTGCTGACAGAACTAACTCATGGAGTAAGAAGAGGAGGAGGGAGAGAACGGGGGTGGGGAGGATACAAAAGCTGTAAATGGTGCACGGGTG
>PVHY01020231.1:0-25953 GCA_004024945.1 Uropsilus gracilis | reverse complement strand
TGGAGTATTACTCATCAATTAAAAATGACAAATTTGATGAATTTATGGAAACCTGGATGTACCTAGAAGAAATCATTCTAGCAGAAACGAGCCAGATAGAAAGGGACAGAAACCAAATGGTTTCACTAATATATGGTCAACCAAATGAAACTGCACAAGGGGAGAATGGGGACCAGCTGGAGCAGGTGGGAAGGGGAGGAGGTGGGTGACCCCCAGGGACTGAAATGATGTGAAATATATATAAATAAAAAATTATTAAAAAAAAAAACACAGACTGGCAAACAGCAAAGAGTGGGGTTTGAGAGAATGGAGGGAACACCAGAGGGAGGAAGGAGGGGGAGGTATCCCAAAAACCATTTACCAAGGTTGTGATTTAAAGACTAAAATTAAATAGCATTAAAAAAAAGGCAGTTTCTGAATTCTCTCACCTTAATCAATGTATTTTTTTCATTTTTGTCTTTTTGAAGTAATAGTAAAATTAGAATGACATATATTCCTATGTGAGGTTAGAACTCTGTAGTGTGTTAAATGGGGGCTTTTCCGCTTTAGTGACATGACATCATTTATTTGATTTTGCATAGTTAGAAAGTAGTTGTAGGCTACACTGGTCTAGCATTTATCATTGTTTAAGTGAGCTGTATCAGGTCATAGCTATAAAATTTGAGCATCTGATCAAAACCCAGAAATACAAGAAAACCTGCAAAATACTCAATCAAAGATGACTTCACATGCTGATAAGTTTTCTGTCCTTGTTGTCGGCAGTGAAATTAACCAGTAGGAGAAAAAAATCAGTTTTGATTCTAGTTTTCTTCTTATGAAGAACTCCTTATTTTTTGTATCTTATATTCCAGGTAAAAAGAATTTGAATTTCATCATCTTTACCATGAGAATCTGAGTTCATGTTACAGCTAATAGCTGTAACATAGTAAAGACTGTCTGTAGAAGGAAACATCATAAAAGAATGATCTTTTGCATTACATTCACTGCAATAGCACAAAGACCATTCACCACCCACTGACTTGTCTGATTCTTAAACTACTACTATCAGTTTCCTTTTCTGGTAGAATAGGAATTCCTGTATGGCACAGCAAGCTATGAGGATTTCCTTCAATAATTCAGGCAAACCACGTGGCCAATGAGACACCCCGTTGATACTTACTGAAGTTAGTTTCCATTCTCTACCTTCTTACACCTCTCACCTCTCTTGCTCTTATTTAATCTTTTGCCTCTTTATCTGGAAGTTTGCCAGGAAAAGCATGCAGTAACCTGTGGGCCACAGAACTTAATTCCATTGCCTGATTTCTGTTAATAAGATCTAGTCTAGTATCATGATTTAATACCGAATAATATAAAACCAATTCTAATTAGATAGTGGGACTTACAAACTTTTAGTCTAGATGAAAGATGTTCAAATTGGTACATTTTATTATTGCTATGGATTTTACAGCTTAAATGATATTTGACTTTATGCTCTGTGGGAAGTTGTAGCTCATCACAAAGTGTACAATTGGGGTAACAGGAGTGACTGCTTACACAATCGAAATACATAGTGTGATGAAACTTACTGAAGAAGAGTGAAAGGCTAAATTTGATGAGCTTTTCTGTGTTCACTCCATTTCTTGACTTTCCTGGTGGAATTTTGGACTTTAAAAAGGCATTGGTGTCCTCTTTTAGGGAAATTTTTCAGGTAATTAAAAAATGTGTAGATATATACATTCTAAAATTTATAGATATATAAGCTCTATCTACAGAGAATAGCTAAGATACTACTAAAGAAGATCAAGGTGGAGATATTTCATTCAGTATCTGAAGAATAATCATGTTCTTAAAAATATACCTAAGTAACAATAGCTGGGCGTGGTGGTGCGCGCCTGTAATCCCAGCTACCTGGGAAACTGAGGCTGGGGATGGCTTGAGTCTGTGGTACCCCGGGCAACGAGAGCCTGAGGTTCCACAGGCAAAAATAGTAAGACCTAGTCTCAAAAAACAAAACCAAACAAAAAAATATACCTAAGTAACAGACATAGTAACTGGGAGTTAAAAATGGAGATGACCTGCATATCAACAAACAATCTTAGGCTCTCCAACGAATAATGCTAGGGTTTTTTTTTTATGTTATATTTTTCCAGGAACCTAATTTTGAAGAAAAAATTATTTTAAAATTTTCTGTTTCATTTATTTCCACTATTGTTTTATTTTATTTTAAATTACGTTACTGTCCTTTTCCTAGTTTCTGAATTCAAATGTTTAGGTCAATGCTCTTTCAAACTTGAAAAAAAAAAAACAAACAAACACAAAAACCTTTATGGGAATAAAGGCTCTGAGTTCTATTTATAAGTTTAAAAATTGGAGGTCATTTTTATTTCATTCAGGCTTGTTATCAACATTTTTATTACGTCAGGGAGAAAGGAAAATATCAACCAAACTGTTCAAACATTGGAAGCTATTCTGCATTTTTATCGTGGATTAGAAAGCAAAACGTCCGTGTAAGATGAGAAAAGAGGAAAAAAAGAAAGTCTTGTTGCCCTTGAATCCAGGACTATGGCAAGGGATAAGCACTGTGCATGAATTATGCTGAATGATTCCCTGCAGTTATTCAAATGTGCTGTAGGAACGTGACATTTACGCAGACTTAGATGTTTTCATTTCACTTGGCTATAAATAGACGGCAGTAAAACAATTCGACAGCAAAATAAATCTTCTCTCTTTATGTTGAATGACAGGGAGGAAGGAACTGTGAAGCTGAGAGAAACGGCCAGACCCAGCAGCAGAATCTATCCCTGGTGATGAGCACCAGGATGGCATCAGATTAAATGCGACTTGGGAACGTGGCCTTGTTGCTTCGCCAGCCCTGAGGCTGTTTGCTTAAGTCACTGGGTCACCAATGTGGCCTCCCTTCGCCCTGGGGTGCGTCACTTCACAGTATAGCAGCATCTGAATCAACAAGAACTCTGTTCTGACATCATGTCTCCCTTGCTATACACCAGAGGCTTTAGTAAGCTCCACGATGGCTTCCAGGTTTTGCTCGTGGTCTGACGAGGGCGTTTGGAATATCTGCTATTCAGGGATATTGCTTGCTAGTGGGTTAAGAAGTTGGGTTTGTGACAGGTTTCTGAGAAATGATCATCTGGGGGTAGCAGCTACTAGCTCCCATCGTGAGGCTGGGCAAGCGAGCCGCGAAGGCTGATGGGAACCGAGCCGCAAGGGCTGATGGGAACCCAGCCGCAAGGGCTGATGGGAACCCAGCCGCAAGGGCTGATGGGAACCCAGCCGCAAGGGCTGATGGGAACCCAGCCGCAAGGGCTGATGGGAACCCAGCCGCAAGGGCTGATGGGAACCCAGCCGCAAGGGCTGATGGGAAAGGAAGGTCCACAGCAGCCCTGTAAGGGTTAAAACACACTTCCCAAGTTCCCATTTTTGACTCACAGCAGTTTGACTCTGCAGCTCCCTTGGCATCAATACCCTTGGGGATGAGCCCGGAGAACAACACACGAGACCAAAGAGCCTCAACAGGTGAAGAGGAAAATGGCGGGTTCCATATTGCAACCGAGAAAACTTACACATGGTCTCCCCTGGCAAACCCCATCACCCCAGGTGCCTGTGAGTAGTGGGGAAGGCATTCACGGCCTTTTTATGTTTTCGTTTACTGAGTCGCCAGGAAGTGTGGGGAGATGAATTTGGAGGACCAGGATACCTGCAGTAGGGGCAGGAGGAGGACTTGATCGGCTAGTAACTACTCCGCAATAGTAAAGGTTACGTAATGACGTAATAGTAGTTACGTAATGACGTAATAGTAGTTACGTAATGACGTCATAGTGGTTACTATTCCACGGTAGCCAATGGGCACACATCGTGAAGCTCACCTGCCTTAGCATCCGATTTCCTTCGAGTCTCAACAACTGAACAAGATGACGAAAAATTCTAACTTTGCTTTTACACATCATGAAGCTGATAAAGGGAATTTGGTTGCTCGGGGTCCCATATTAAAAGGCAGAAAGATTTTCTGACTTGGCGCTCAGGCCACCTCTGCCTCGGGTCCCTGTGCTGGAGGAGGCAGCAGGAAGAAGGCGGGGGTCCGGGACGTCCTGGGGCTCCTCATTGCAATTTCGGGGAGAGTCTGAGATGGGGTGAGACCAGCCTTTGCGCAGAGCGATTCAGCGGTGATCCTGCCGGTGGCAAGGAGGAGGCTGCTCCCCTGAAAGAAGATGAGAGGAAGGTGGCAGCTGCCCATGCAGCCAGGGGATGTGCTTATAGCACCGTGACACTTGGTGCGAAGGACAGGTCGGGCAGGACTCGGTGTCACTCTAAAAGCTGTGATCTTTCTTCCTTGCCTCGGTGTCACTCTGGTACTGAGGATCCCTGTGGGTGCTGCACACTCGGAGTCGCTGAGTTTGGGGAGCTTTCTCTTTCAGCGTCACCACCTTGGCCAACACGGTGTCGCTGGAGAGGACTCCTTCACTCGGACTTGACTTTGTCAGTTCAGCTCATGGTCCACAGAGAACAAAGACAAGTTAGAGAACTTAGATGACATGAAAAATGTCCAAAATGATCCACACTACTGAAAATAACTCAAGAGGAAATAGTAATTGGTGTAGGCTCAAAACAAATGTTATGGCCTGACTAATTGTCCTGAAAAATATGTTAAAGTTCTTATCCCCAGATGTGGTTAGACTTAGATGTGGTTTTATTTGGAAAGAAGGGTCACTGTGGATGCAATTAAGGTAAAGTCACACTAGAATAGGGCAAGTCCTTAATCTGATGTGACCAGTATCCTTCCGAGAAGGGAGGAAGGAACATGGACGGAGCTGGAAGGATTCTTGCTAGCCAAAAAGAAAAAAAGAAATACTGAATGGACTCATTTATATGTGGGATACAAGGAAAACAAAAGGACAAGAAAAAGTTAAAACTAACACATTGACAGCAGAACTGAAATCGGGTCTCACAGAGGAAAGGGGGGAGGAAGGGCAAGAGCCCTCCAACCCTACAAACCCCAAAGGTCCGTTTCACCCGCGCCTAGCAGTTGCCACTCAAATTGCAGTGTAACATCAGGGTTTTATTAACAAGGGAGCTGAACAGGGAGAACTAAACGTCGTGAAAGCCACACGTGGCAGTTATCTTACCCCAGTCACCATTCTCAGACCCAAAGGTCCCCAAGGCACAGTCCAATGACGGTTCCTTTCCCCTCTGAACCTGAGAGGAAGGCACTTTGGCAAAGTCCAGTCCTTTCGCCAGCCTCTTCTCTCTTCTTCTTTTCTCTCCGGTGTCCCACGCTGCTCGACTTCTCCAAGGCGCTTCAAACTTCTTCCACGATGGCTGATGCAGAAATCAGCTTTCCAAATCGCTGGCCGTCTCTAGGTACCAGCTCTCCACAGCACCTTGCTACAACGCCACACTCTCCACGCTGGCCACACTTCTGCCAGCCGCCATGGCTCCTCGTCCCCTCCAGCTCACTCTTCCAGGGGCCTCTGCCCAGCCTGGTCACTCGGGCTACTCTTTACCCACCCGCCTGCCATTCTCTTCTCTCCTCTCCCAAAGGTTCTCTCTCTCTCTAGAAGTTCTCACTCCTCCCCAAACGGTTTCTGTCTCCTCCTAGTCTCTGCTCTTTGCCTTTTCGCCCCCTGCTTCTGGTCCCACTTCCTCTTTCCAGCTGCTCCTTTCTCCTCCAACTGTCACTTCTGGCAGCTCCCAACTCCCACACCAAATCTGGTTGGAGCCAATTGGCCCCAGACCAATGGGGGAGGAGCACCTTAAGGAGGCGGGGCTCACTGCCACCAGCCAATGGGGGAAGAGTTTCCTTAAGGGGGCGGGGCTAACTGCCACCAGCCAATGGGAGCAGAGTACCTTGTTACATGCCACAACCTGGGGTAGGGGGGTTAGGGCCACCCAGTTTCAGAACTAAAGCATAAAGCAAAGAGATAAGGAGGGAGAAATCTGGGGAGTGATGAGCACAAGATATTAAGATGATGGTTTATGGGTGACATGGCCATGGGAGAACCTCAGGGTAAGCAACAATGTGTGTGTGTGTGTGTGTTATATGCCATCAATTTAAGAAAAGAAAAAGGAAAAGGAAAAAGGAATGACACACACAGAAAAGGAAGACTGTGTAATACACATGAATGGGATGATGTGACAATGGAACTAGAGATTTATCTACACATCAGAGAATGTCAGAGATTGCTGGCAAACACCAGAACTAAGAGAAACAGGAAGGAATCTCTCCTACAGATTTCAGGTCCAGCATAGTTCTACTGATATCTTGATCTTAGACTTCTATCCTCCAAAGCTCTCAGATAATATTTTCTGTTGTTTTCATCCATCCAGTATGGTGGTACAGCAAATTAATAAATCTAGAAGATTTAGTTGATACTAAAGAGAATTACAGCCCAAGCCCTGATGACTTCAGTACTTTAATAGTGTGTTCTATCAAATATCTAAAGAATAAAGGTAATCCATTCCTAGCAAATGACATAAATTTGTCTTTAAAAAAATTTATTTATTACATTATTTATTTTGTTTTACATTGTTATGTACTCCAGGGTTGTTCTACCATCTTATCACCCATGATAAGTATTTTGTGCCCCTCCCACCCCTTATTTCTCCCCTCCCCATTTCTTGCTCTATACTTTAATTTTGCTAAATATTAGTTTCATATTTTTCCTGTTGGATTGTTTTCACTGTGTTCATCATAGACGCGAGACCATCCAGTATTTTTCTGTTTCTTTCTGGCTTATTTCTGCTAGAATGATTCCTTCTAGCTCCATGTTGCTGCGAAGACATGTTTATCTTTTTTTGATTGATGAATAGTATTCCATCATGTACATATTCCACAGCTTTCTGTACCATTCATCTATTTTGGGGTATTTGGGTTGCTTCCATATCTTGGCTACGTAAATTGTACTGTGATAAGCATCCAGGTATAGGCATCTTTTTGGATTAGAGTTTTTGTAACCTTTGGGTAGATCTCTAGAAATGGAGTTGCTGAATTGAATGGGAGTTCCATTTTCAGTAGTTTAAGGGTTCTCCACACCACTTTCCATAGTGGCTGGACCAGTTTGCTTCCCACCAGCAGTGTAAAAGTGTCCCTCTCTCGCCACATCAGTGTCAGCACTTGCTGTTGTCTGTTTTTTTTTGATATGGGCCATTCTAACTGGTATAAGAAGGTATTTCATTGTGGTTTTGATTTGCATTCCCCTGACTGTTAGTGATGTTGAACATTTTTTCATATGCCTATTGGCCAAGTGTCTTTTTAGATCTTCTCCCCATTTTTTGACTGGACTTTTTGTCTTATTTTTGTTAAGTCATGTGAGTTTTTTTATGGATCTTTGTTAGTAGGCTCTTATCACTTGTGTGTAAGTGGGTTTATTCACTTGGGTTTATTTTTGTTTTATTGTCTCTCTGGGAAAAAGGGAACATATCTCAACATAATAAAAGCCATATATGAGAAACCTATAGCAAACATCATCCTTAATGGGGAAAAATTGAAATCATTCCCATTAAGATCTGGAACCAGGCAAGGATGTCCTCTCTCACTGCTACTTTTCAATATAGTATTGGAAGTACTAGCTAGGACAATAAGGCAAGAGAAAGACATAAAAGAAATATAAATAGGAAAAGAGAATTGAAGCTATCACTATATGCAGATGATATGATTCTCTATGTAGAGAACCCCTAAAAATCCACAGAAAAACTGCTTGAAATAATAAAACAGTTCAGTAAGGTAGCTGGCTACAAAATCAACACACAAAAATCAGAAATAATAAGAAAAAATTCTTATATTTAAAAAATCAGACTGAAGAAGAAATTAAGAAAACCATTCACCATTGCATCAATGAAAACTAAATATCTGGGAATAAACCTAACAAAAGAAGTGAAAGACCTTTACAAAGAAAACTACAAAACACCCCTAAAAGACATAGAAGAAGACCTAAAGAAATGGAAAGACATTCCCTGCTCATGGATAAGAAGAATAAACTATCAAATTTGCCATCTTGCCAAAAGCAATCTACAGATTCAATGCAATCTCACTAAAAATTCCAATGACATTCTTCAAAGAGATAGAGCAAAAATTACTAAAGTTTATATTGAATAAAAAAAAGACCTAGAATAGTCAAAGCTCTCCTGAGCAAAAAAAGAGAAAATGGAGATATTTCACTTCCAAACTTCAAACTAAATTACAAAGCCATAAAAATTAAAACAGCATGGTAATGGAATAAAAAAAAAGACAAACAGACCAATGGAACAGAATAGAAAGCCCAGAAATAAAGCCACATATGTACATTCAACTAATCTTTGACAAATGGACAAAAATCATGCAATGGAACAAGGGCAGTCTCTTCAATAAATGGTGCTTGAAAAAGTAGACTACTATATGCAAAAAAAGTAAAAGAAAAAAAAAAGAAACTAGGCCATTCCCTCACACCATGTACAAAAATCAACTCAAAATGGATAAAAGACTTCGACATAAGACCTGAATCCATACACTATGTAGAGGAAAATATGGACAAAACATTCCAAGACCTACACTTCAGGAACCTCTTTCTGGACATGGCGACAGATGCAAAAAAAAAAGAAGGAAAACACAAATATTTGGGGCTACATCAAGTCAAAAAACTTCTGTACAACTAAAGAGACAACAAACAAAACAGTTTGTATTGTATGATTGATCAATAATATTCCATCTTGTACATATACTACAGTTTTCTGTACCATTCATCTATTTGGGGGCATTCGGGTTGTTTCATATTCTGACTTTTGTAAATAGCATGGCAATAAACATCCAGGTACAGGTGTCTTTTGTATTAGTTTTCATCACCTTTGGGTAGATTCCTAGAAGTGGGATTGCTGGATCAAATGGGAGTTCTATTTTCAGTAGTTTAAGGGTCCTCCACACAACAGTCAAAATAATTTTTAAAAATAAAGAACAAAGTATTATTTTGTTCTTAAGTTCTGAAATTTTTAATTTGACTTGTTTTTTTATCTATAGCTTATGAATGAAATCACGGTGTTTTTCTGTCTGACATTTCATTTAACTTACCCAATAGTTCCAGCTATGTTGTTGTAAATGACAGGATTTCTTCTTTTTTCTTATAGTTTGGTTGTGTTTCATTATGTCAGTAGATCACAACTTTTTGATCATTTCATCCATCAGTGGTCACATTGTTTCCAGTTCTGCCTACTGTGAATAATATATCATGTTGACATGTAAGGTTATATATCTGTAACGTATAATGTTATAAACCAATGTTACTTCAATTAAAGTAAAGAATTTTCAGAGCATCAATAATCAATATCCACAAGTTCAGTTGTTCTTCCTGCTGTAATATCACCAAGCTACTGAATTTTATGACTAAGATTTACACATCTACTAGAAAGAAAGATAAGATAGAGATAAAAATATCTGTTCTATCTTTCCTCTCTGTGTATTTTTGCCTGTTTTCTAGAATAGATTCAAAGTTCATCCTATTTCCCAGAGACTAACAAAATGCCCGGCACCTAATTTAGTTACTGGATCTAGGGATACATTTCATAAATATTTTCCAATTAGATATGTTGGGGAAAATTTACCTGCTCTTACTTTCTCTCTCTGCCTTTGAAATTCTACTTAGCCCTTCTGTGTTCAAAATGATTTTGAAAGACCTCCTACTGAAATCATTCATCTTTCACTTTGTTGTTGAAAAGTCATCATTTCTTTTTAAAAGCTCAACAACAAGAACAGAAAGATGAAGAGTTGTGAAATCAGAGTACAAAAACTAGAACTGGAAAGCTGCCTCTGGAAACGGAAGTCAGCAGGCAGATTGTTTTGGCTTCCTCCTGTTCCAATGTTTTAAAGGCCTGTTTTGATTGTTTAAGCCTTTCTCTCAGCCCTGGCAGTGATTTTTGAAAAATACACCTCCTACCACCCTTGTCAGTCAGTGCTGCCAGCCAACCCCACGGGCAGATACTTGTCATTCTGGTCACCAGGGAAGGAAAGCACTCATTCCGGGGACTGGTGATGGAGGGACCTGTTAGACTCTCCCTTGGTTGGCTACTGGGAATGCAGAGGTTTTGAAGAGGTTTCTGTGCTCAGTATAGCATGACCGGGAGTGGAATAACCCCTCATTTGCACATTTATTTTCTAATCAATTCAGCTGACATCGTAGCTAACATTTCAGCTGAGAATCACGGCAAAGGTCAACAGCAGAACTGGTTTCCTGTCTAATCCAATCAGTGTCAGGGAGATTTGTGACTTGCTCCACCAGGCTTCCTCTGGGGGGGGGGGGGGGGGGGGGGGGGAGGAGGCTTAGATGCAAAGCGGGTGAGGGTTTTGGCTTCCCTGGGGGATCCAGTTTCTCCGGACTGCTCTCGGAGAGGGGCTGGTCTGCCCAGGGACTCCTTGGCTGGCGGTGACCTGCCTGTCACTGTTGGGAGTTGGGAGAGGGTGTCGGTTCAGGCTGGAGACACGTGGAGACCTTCACTGCTGAGTGGTTGACTGACTAGGGTCTAACTGAAATCTTTGGTTGGTTGGCAGCAGGGTGTTGATGGATTGTTCTGGTGAAAAGGGGCGGGGGTTGCCCCTGGAACTCTGGGAAGTGTCAATGCTTCCCAAGATTGATTCCTTTCCTGCTCAGCACATTCAATTTCCAATTGGATGAGTCAGTGGGTGTCTTAAACTTTCTGAGTCAGATGAGCAATTTTTTTTGCAAGGCGGCCTACAGAACTTGTCTTGAGGGTGCAAAGAGTATACTTTTGTAAAGGTTTACTTGCTGCTTGGTGGATGCTAATTTAGGATGACTCTGGTGAGAGACCACAGGGAGGGCCTCCAGCCTCACTTCCCTGCAGCCCCCTCTCTGTTTATCCTACCATAGCAGCATGTGAGCAGGCCATGCAAAGGTGCTTTAAGAGAGAAGAAAACTACCTTTTAAGATTTCTTTTTATTTGTTAGTATTTTTATAGCTAGAACTCTAGTTTATATGTATTTCTTGATTACTTATTTTAAAAGTTTTGTTTTCTTATATCACTATAGTCCCTATCGTTCTCCCACTACCATATCACTTGTGACCCATCACCATATTTGCTAGTGTTCCTCCCTCCTCCCCTGTTTTGTCCCTCTCCCTCCCCCTCCTTGGCTGTATGTTTTAATTCTATGGTCAACTTGTTAGTTTTGACTTTTTCTTGGTCTTTTGTTCAGTTTCTCTGTATTCCACATATAAGTGAGACTAGCCAGTATTTATCTTTCTCTTTCTGGCTAGTTTTGGCCAGCACAATCCCTTCCGGCTCCATTCATGTTGCTGCAAATGACATGAGCTTGTCTTTTTAATGGCTGAGTAATATTCCACTGTGTAGATATACCACAGCTTTTCGAGCTAAGATTTCCTTTTAAATTCTCAAGACCTCCATTCATTTAATCCTCCCTTTCATGTCCCCTGTCACCTGCCAGCATAGCCTTCAGGTGGGGATTCCCTTGACTCCTGCATCTAAATTGCGTCTGAATTCAACCTGTTCATTTGTGTTGAAATTGTGCTCATGTTCTGAGGAAACATCAGCCTTTACCCTGACCCTGGATACTGTCTCCTTTGGCTACTGTCACCTCTTTTCACTTTCTCCTTGACCTAGAGCCATGAGCCTTCATGCAGCCTAGGAATGTGTGTTAGGATATTGGTATTCCCTAAAACTACATGTGAACATTTCAAATGCATTTTTATTTTAGTAATTTAAAATTAAATTTATATATATGTTTATAGGTAAGTGATAGCTGCACATAGTCAAATGAATCAAATTCATTCAAAGGTTACTAAGTTTGCAATGAAAGGAAAATACTTAGTAGCTCTTCTCCCCAGTCCTCCAGTTCTACATCCAAGGGCAACAATTTGCAACCACTTTAACTATTTCAAAATTTCCTCCAACCTTATAAAGTGCTTATATTTTCTATTTTGTGAATCTTTTGACTTGCTGTTATGTTAACACTGGATGCAGTTCTGTTAAGTCATTCATATCTATTACCTCCTTACACCTTGTCCATACAGCTACACTACAAGCCTTAATTACATTATTGTGCCTTTTAAATATGATTGCTGCTTTGCTATGATTTATTTTTCCCATCTAGCTTAATTGTTTGGGTTCTTTCAGTTTCTGTCTATCATTTGATGGACAGTTATGGAATAGAATTTTAATTGGAAACCATTTGAAGGCCTAGCTCAACTGTTTTTCAGGAAGCAGTGTTATTGTTGAGAAGTTTATTTTGATTTTGAATTTTGAGCTATTTATCTGTCTTCCCTTTCTTGGCATTTTAGCATTTTTCTTTCTCTCCATAGTATAGTTCTACTCCATAGCGATACGTTGGGTGTGAATTTTCCTCTTCTTTTTCCTGGACTTAGAGTGACCCTGTTAGCTTTGAAGACCTGTGTCCTTCCATTCGGGAAGTATTTTATTTTTTTTTGTATTATCACTTTGATGAATTCTCCTTTTGATCTTTGATTCTTTTCTCATTTTCAGATGTTGGACTTTATTTTTTTAATCTTTTAAAACTTAAAAAAATTTAGCAGGCCGCCCAGCTACTTCAGTCTTAAAACTTAAAAAAATTTTTTTAATCTTTATTTTCTGTTCTATTTTCTGGGAGACTATCTTTACCTTATATCACTGTCATATTAGTTTTAAATTTTGTTTACTATATTTTCAACATTCCAAGGGAGTTTTCTTTTGTAAGAAATTAAAACTTTTAAAAAAAGGACAAAAATCTCCTTCAGACACACAAAGCATTGCAGAGAAAAACACAGTGAATAACATCCCACTTCATAAAAAAAAATATATCACTACAAAATAGAGTTGGAGCCCTGGAGAATAAATTCCCAGTCACAGTGTCTTCTTTTTCTTACCAGAAGGAAATGCAATCACATTTATCACTGTCATGCAGATTTTTTGTGGTTTTAATACATTTTCTCCTACATATTTTTTATATATATGACATATATATGTTGTGTTTTTGTATGCTCCAATAAATTGTTTATAATCTTAAAAATTGTATATAAATGGCATCGTACCATAAGGCCCTGTAATTGGCCTTTGCAAATTGGAAGGCTCACTTATGGTGCTTATGCAGCTATCATCTTTCCATTTATATTGTCTGATTTCCAGCAGGTCCTTGAATGACATCCTCTAATTCAACATCAACCTGAAAGAGTTACTAAGGACTTTTTTTTCCAATATAAATGTTAGACTCATTATAGACATGGCTTAAAGGTGCAATATCTAGGCATAAACTGAATACTTACTGCACTACAATTCACTAAACCATAGGATATGCTAACCTTCAACTTGCAGGTCATGGGATTCAAAACTTTAACATTTATTCTCTCACTCCCCAATCTCTTGTTACCCCACATCTTCAGCAACACCTAATATTGTTAAATTTGCTTCAATTTAATATCTGTGAAATTGTGCTGCAGGGTGTTTTCATTTTCATCTCTCTTACTACCCAAGTCACACTGAACACTTACACTTTCCTCTTTACACCCTGATGTGCAGTCTTAATTTTTCTGATCTGGGAATGTGTATAACATAGTTTAGGATGGGCATTCCTTGTGCAGATGTTTATATTTAATTTACACTGCAGAAGCTCCTAGTAAGCCCTCCCAGGATACTGGTTATACTTTAAAAGTGTTTGATTTTGATTGGAATATTGGATCTGTGTCTTTCTGGGTCTTTATAGTTTTCTTTCCATGTCTACACTTCCTTCAACCTCAGGTGATCTTTGATGGTTTATATTTAAGAGCAAGGCCCACAAACTGATTGCAACTAACCAAAAAATTGGGTTATTCATTCACCAAGTTAGCCTTTCCAAGACTATTTTTATCTAGGATCCCTCATGTTTCCCAGAGAAGAGCCAGTCCTCTGTTATCTGCCTTGCATAACCAGGGATATACCAGGAATGGACACCCTTGGAGAGGGGAAGAGAGAAGGTCCTCCATGCAGGGTGTGAAATTCCCCCTTCTTCTTAAGGGAGCAGAATCTGGAGCTTGTCTGGGTGCGTGAGTCTGTCATCATTCGTGGGGCTGTGAAAATGGTAATTGACTCAATGCAGTTCAGTTTCCCCATTTATAAATTAGGGATAAAAATACCACTTGGAGTGTTGCTAACGAGAACTAAAGATAGGGAGAAGTTGTAAGACCCACATTACAGACCACAAAGGTGGAAGAGGGTTGGGAAAGAAAGGGCAGGAGTTCAGAAGAATTCCCCAAGAGCTAAAGATCAAATCCTCATGCTTGAGTGGAGGTGGCTATGCTAGTTGTTGCAGAAGCCCATAATCCAGAGCGGAAACACACTTGTCACTTTATTTTATTTTATTTTTTGAGACTAGGTCTCACTATTTTTGCCAATGGAACTGCCTGCTTTCGTTGCCCGGGGTACCACAGACTCAAGCAATCCCCAGCCTCAGCTTCCCAACTAGCTGGGATTACAGGCGTGTGCCACCACGCCCAGCTGTTTGTTTTTTTTTTTTTTTTTGGAACTAGGTCTTGCTACGGGCCCCAGGTGGGACTTAAACCATGATCCCTAGCCCCGGCCGCTTCATAGGCTGAAGCTTACAGGCACGAGCCACTGTGCCTGGCCTACATTTGTCACTTTAGTAAACATCAAATGGTCAATATGCACACGCATGTGTGCATACACACATAGATAGCTGGGAAGATTAGGAGAAAATATCTCGGAAAGTCTATGTTTTGCTTTTATGCTTAAAATTCCTCTGTACCACAGTTCCAGGTACAGAGGAATCAGTTCCTGATTTCTCTCCTTCAGGGTGGCAGGGAATCATCAATTAGATGACCTTAGTATATTTCTAGATTGAGACCTCAGAGCATTATCATCAAAGTCTCGGATCCCTGAGTAGGACTGCCCTAGAAATAATAACCCCTGGAGGATGTCCACCAAAAATGGACCAAAGATTTCTTCCCAGAAAACGTCTACTTACTGAAATGAATTCATCCACTTTCCAAACCCCAACCTTTGAGCAATTGGACATAGATGAAGATGGAATAACCTTCTCTTTTCACAGTAAGCTTAGATTACAAACAGCTCAGAGGCAGAAGAATTATTGCTGTTTTAGACAAAGAATCTTAATTTAACAAGAGACAGTGAGTACAGCCTGAAACTGAAACAGCTCCATTTTATCTTGTGCTGGTTTGCAGATCAAAGGATTTCAGTCCTGAAAAAGAAAGGTGGTATGGAGAGTCTTAAATATATACCTTAAAATCAACATCTTTGGAAATGTGCCTTTCAATCGAGCAGTTAAAATATGTCAGGTTAAAAACAAATATGAAATGTGTTTAATTTGAATATTTTGATAGAACACAGTTTATATTTTAGCTGAAAGACAGGGTGACACCAAATGTCTAAATTGAAAAACTGAAACTTCATCAAGCTACCTTAATGCAATTCTTATTATTTTTCCACCCAGTAGAATATCAAGTTCAGATACTAAAATCTAACTTGGGGTAAGATGCTGTATCTCATATAACTGGTTAAGAGGCTTAGACCAGAGATTGGATTATTTAAAAACAAAATTCAAAATCTTGCATAATCTAGCATAAACTCTGGTTCTAGAGCAATGGGAGATTGAACTCATTTCCCCCCTGCTAACTAGAAAAATGAAATTGAAAAATGTGTTATTTACCCACTATGTAGAAAAGGTGTGTGTGTGTGTGTGTGCGCGCACACGCGTGCATGCGTGGGGTAAATACAGTTTCAGCAATATGAAAAAGTAAGATTTGGGGCAGGACATGTTTAATCTAAGTCAAAATTTAAGTCACTAAAATTAAATAACTCAAGTAAGGATAAATTCTGTTTGCAAAACAGAATTTTAGTGAAAATGTATTAAAGTTAAAATGTTGTAGTTGGAAAACTGCTGTTATGATGTGGTCCTAGGAATACTCAACTCAGAAATGATATAAATCTATAGAAAAGTTTCTGTTTGCACATCTGGTTATGGTTTGAAAGTGTGACATCTTATATATTTCCAATTTATTTCCATTTATCATATTTCCAATTTGATAAATTTTAACTACCCTATTTTGAGATATTGAATTATTTGATAAGCATTCAATTTTGGCATAGTGTCATTACTTTTGAACATTTTATCTTTAAGAAAGTTTGATTTTGAAAACACTAAGTAATTGTGAACCAAAAGTCTTCCCATAATTGGAATCTGATGCTAAATTATTTATCATTAAAATAAGGATATCAATAGCATATATGAGCTTTTATTTATAGTTTAATATATTTTTAAATAATATGTCATATTTGTCACCTAGAGCTCTTTACTAAGTGCTAGGACTGTGTTTACGTCTCTATCACAGGTGTCTCTTTCCTTCTCTGCTCCTGTAAATTGGGCATCACCTGAGTTTCATGCAACATGGATTATCTCAGTCAAGACACCTTGTGCACTGCCTGACTTGGAGCAAAGACACAGTATAACATGCTGAGTCTCTTCATGCATTCTGCATTCTGAAAGGCAGAATGCACCAAGATCAGCTGATAAGAACAAAGCCAGGTTAAAATGCCTTTCCCGAATTTCTAGTCAGATCTTTTGCCACTGTGCCAAGGTTTTTTAGAATTCAACACTTCTATGATGCAAGAGGTAAAACTATCTTCAATTAAAAGCTCCCCCACCCCAGGTCTCTGACTTTTTAACAGAAAAAAAAAAAAAAAAAAAAAAAAAGAACAATGTGGTTAGAGCTGTTGCAGGCATGCTGTCTGGAAGTTTTCAGCCTGCCCCTACCCTAGTCTTCTCAGCGATGGCTTAATTTCCCCTCAGCTGTAAAACAGCTCATATCTTGTCTCACAAAGATCCAAGGGAAGGTTAGAGGTTGTGGGGAGATTGAGAAAAATGCCCATGACTGAGATCAGCCTGACAGATGGCTAATGACTGTTCAAATTAAATAGAGCTGAAGAGACTCATCTTGATTCAAAGCTTGTGATTGGTGGTAGAAACATTTCTGCCTATTAGAGTTGGGCAGGTGGAATGATACACACTTTGAAATCTAAATGCAGCTGTTTTGCACAATAGGAAACACAGTGTGTGTGGCAACAGGGTGTCACTCCCACAAAAGTAAGACAGTGTGTTTCCTTCCAGTAGGAGGATGGCGAGCGGAGGAGATTCAGCATCCCTCCATTCTGGATTCTGGTGCTGAGCTAGCATTTGGATAGTCAAGACTTCAGCAAAGGGATGAGGTATTATTTTGTAATTCCTAATATTTTAAAGCTGAAGCCAAGGCTATCATCAGTAACATCCTTTGTTTCATGTAGTAATAAAAGCGCCTTCCTGGTAAGTGGATGTGAACAGAGATTGGTTAAGTTCCACTTGACACAAAAATTGTTTCGAAAAGATTAGATGAGCCACGTAGGTCAGAACGAAATGAATTCATCCACCTCTTCCATACAACTGACCAAGGTACTTATTTCCCCCTCATATTGATGGAAAAAAGGAGGATGGAAAGAACATAAAAAGACTTGATCCCAGGACCACTCATGGGTATATGGCCTCAGATGGCAATTTATTTATTTTTAATGCTTTTTCTTTTTCCTTGTTATATTGTTTATTTTGTTTTACATTGTTATCTACCCTGGGGTTCTCCCACCACCTTATCACCTATGAACCATCCTCTTAGTCTTTTGTGCCTCTCCCATCCTCCTGGCTTCACCCTCCCTCTCATTCTATACTTCAATTTTACTAAAAATTAGTTTTAAATTTTCCTTGTCTGTTAGATTTTTTTCCCTTTGTGCCTCATATAAGTGAGACTATCCAGTATTTCTTTTTCTTTCTGACTTATTTCTGCTACCATGATTTTGTCTAGCCCCATCCATGTTCCCATGAATGACTTAAGTTTGTCTTTTTTGATTGATGAGTAGTATTCCATTGTGTACATATACCAAGAGCGGCCCATATCAAAAAAAGATGGATGACAGCAAGTTCTGACATGAATGTGGAGAGAGAGAGAGAGAGAGAGAGAGAGAGAGAGAGAGACTTTCACACTGTTGGTGGGAATGCAAACTGGTCCTGCCACTATGGAAAGCTGTGTGGAGAACCCTTCAACTACTGAAAATGGAACTACCCTTCGATCCAGCAATCCCACTTCTAGGAATCTACCCAAAGGACACAAAAACTCTAATCTAAAAAGACACTTGTATTTGGATGTTTATTGCAGTGTTATTTATAATAGCCAGAATATGGAAGCAATTCAGATGGCAATTTTAAAAGTGCTCTATATGTTGTTGCCTGGAGTGGGGCTTTTCAAATAGGAAAAGCTATTTGTGATCTCACTTGTGATCTCTAGGTAAGGTTCAGTTTCTATTTTATATAACCATGTTATTTTAATTTTGGCGGCTACTAGGGAAAATGGTAGTTTGTTCCATCCACAAGCCTTCAGGGCCACTGCTAAAGGAGAAAGATTCCTTAAGCTGGGAGAAAGAAACCAAGGACACTTCCCCACGATCGAGCGGGGTAAGATGGAAAAAGGCTCAACAGTGGAATGAAGCCCACTTGAGTAGGAGAATTGTGGCTGCTTCTGTGCCCACTCATGTAAAGCAATAAGCTCAGTGCCAGTGCCTCCTCTTCCTGGGAACTGGATGTGCTGCTGATCAACCTCACTTGGGGAACTGCACACATTCTGATGTTTTGGTTTGGATGACACCAAGTTGCTCTTGAAGCGAAGATTCCATGTGAAGGGGGCACATCTCTTTGTTAACTAACCAGAATAGGACAGAGACATCTGTCGTTGTCCTTGGGCACACGTGCTTTCTTTTCCATTGCATTGGCTGTCAGAAGAGGCTCTCTGACCTTGTATCTTTGTTTGCTAGGGCTGCCATAACAGAAAGCTGCAGAGAGAGGGCTTCAAGCAATGGAAACTTATTTTTTTATAGTTCGAGATTCAAGTTCAGCAGCTTTACCTCATGGGAGGCTGCTTTCTTGCCGTGTCTGCCTGCTCTGTCCTCTGCAAGTGGACATCCCTGCTGTCTCCCTGTGCCCAGACTTTCTCTGCTAGTGAAGATGTCAGTCAGGCTGGATGAGGAACCACCACCATCACTTCATTTCAACCTCGCTGGAGGCCTTGTCTCCAAATCCTGTCACTTCTGAGTTCTTGCACATTAGGGTTTCAGCAGATGGACTTTGGAGTAGCAGGACTCCATCCACAACAACTTGTGTAGCTACATGGACATGCAAAGATTGGAGTGACCACAGTCATTTCAGTGCTTTGAGGGAAACTGGCCTGAGGACAAGGGTCACCCCACAGCTGACACAGCAGAGAGACAGAAGACACCAGTTCTTTGAGTTCTGTTCGCTGCTAGATTCAGTCTTGGTGGAAGGTCAGGGTTCTTGCGGGGCTTTTGTGTTAGATGAATTTTTAATTTACTTTATTGTTTCATCCCATGTTAGCTGGCCTTCTATCATGCATGCAGGACTGTGAATTTGGTGCTACAATCAAAGGGTTCCCCAATGACTCAATTACTTTATGCAGCTTTGAATCATTTCAAGAATGAAATCACAGGAGATTTCAATCTTCATTCAAGCATCCAGCGCAACATTCCCCTAAACTTCAAAATGTCATTGTTTCCCAGATACCACTATTGTAAGCACCCTTAAAAAAGGAAGAAACACAGTCAATTGAATTCCCAGAGGATGATTTGTTATTATGTAGAGTGGCCCATTGAAACCAACTAAGTGGTTTGAGCCTATTTAACCATGGTTTTATGTGACATAAAGTAATCTTCTATTCTGTAAAGTAGTTGTGTACATACATAGAGAAAAATGTAAGCAAAATAGATTGGCGAAGACATACTTAGAGCTGCTTCACTTGCAGGCAAACTGCTTGAATTGCTTTTCAGTTTAGATCCATGGAGTTTGCTTTTGCCTGTTGCTGACAGTATTGGTGATGCCGTGTTTCTGAAGAGTCCTCTAGTTCTTGGTGATTGTCTTCCAAGCTATGTCCTGAGGTGCATGCACAGGTGATGATAACATCAGTGATGATCATGAGATACCTACTGAGTCCAGAAGTTTCATTTTCAAATGTTGATGGTCTCAACTGTATGGTTGTCTTGTAGGCACTGGACTCTTACTTTTATCATAATTTGAAATACTGATTTTCTCACAATACTGAATCGTGTAATGCTTATGTGCCTGATGTAGTTGTCTAACTTGTATTTTAAAAACAACATTGCATTTGATTTAACTAGTGACTTTTACTATTTTTTTTTCAAAAATAAAGGAAAAGTTAAATGCAGTTTTATCTGTATTTGCATTCATGCATTGAGACACCCTTTAAGGGAGACTAGTCACATGAAATGGAACTTTTTGCTAAAGTTCTTTAATTTTTGACACTTAAAGATCATTACTCAAAAGGGCACACTGTCATTTGACTTGAAAAGGTCAACATTTAAGATAGGTCTCTTCATTCATTTAAGCTTTACTTATACTTGGAGTTTAGCTACACATTACAGAAATGCCAGAGAAAGTTCTTCTGTCCCAAATGTCATCGTATGTATTTGCCTCAAGGCCTGAATTTCACTATTGTGACTCCTTCCTTTGGACTGAAGCATAATCCTTCTTTGTAGAGTTCATTAGAAAGCTCTGGTTGATTAGGTTGAGGAAGTAAATCCCATGTGTTTTCCAGATCGCATAATATAAGGTTGAGGTAAAATTTGAAAATAGATCTTTAAACTTAACAATTTCTATTCATTGTAATGCCCATATTTTGAGCATGCAGGTAAGTAGATAAAGTGAATGACAAGTTAGATGGTCAGAGATGCACCGAAGAATGTTTTAGCCTATCAATAACCATGGTGGGTTATATCCCTAACCTTCTACACAATGGTGAGTATGGAATATACCCTCATGCATTTAACCAAGTATTCATGGATATCAGGGACTCCATTTCACTATTATTGTAACATTAGGATTAGACAGGCACAAACTAGCTGGCCGAGCACCCCAAATTTGGAAGGGGAGAAAGCCTTCATGGAAAGGCCTAGGTTTCAAGCAGAGCCAGCTTGTCTCTGGGACAGAGACTTGGTCATCACAGAACCTGCCTGGGCATTTCCCCTTCAGCCCAGAACTCGAGAATGCCTCTGTATGAACAGGGGTAGAAGCAAACTGAGAGTTCCTGGTTTCCACTAACTTCCACACAAGGGCACTGCTTGCTCCATCCTCTCTTGCTGCCCTGTATGTCACGCAGTCTGTGCTGGGTAGGGTGGGGGTTGCCACCTGTTAACTGTGGCACCTGGTGACCACTGGGTTTGTCTTGAAGAAGCATTTGTGGTTTCTGATGGATATGGAGTCAGCAGAGAGCGGAGGGGGAGAAGGAAATAGCATGACTTTCATGCAGTCTGTGACTGGACTGTTTGGGATCTTCATGAAAATATCCCAGCGACATTCAGTGACACTTCAGGACCATTTGTGGAAAGCTGTGGACCTGGCAAGAGGAGGAATGGCAGCGAAGTATATCTTAATTATGGAATGTATGGGTATATATAGAATATTTGAACTGCTTTAAATTGGAAGCTAGTAAGATTCTTTGGAAATAAGGATTATGGACACATGTATTGATGTCTAACCTTATATTCATTTTTACTCATTCATAATTTAGGCATTCCTTATGAAGTGCCAGAACTGTACTAAAATAAATTGTGCTAAAATAAATTATTTTCTTGATGGAAGGTGTGGGGAATTTCTTCCAGCTCCTCTTGACTGTTGCAAACTGAATACAGATGTATCTTTTCCTTGGGAAGTTGGTGGGGATGGTAATTTGTGGGTGGTTGTACTGAGTACAAAATAATATTCAAAACTATAGGTTTGAAATCCAATGATCTACTTCAAAGCAAACTCTGGCTCTAGCCTTGCTTGTGACCTCATGTAGGCACATACTCAATGTCTCTGCACCTCAATATCCCTAGTTTAAGAATGGGTATAATAATACTGTTAGGACAGTGATCCCAGGAAGATGGCCAGCAACTCAGAGATGGAGAGAGGAGGCTTGATATGAGATAGCTCTCTCAAGGACTGAGTCCCAAAAGTCAGGGGAGAGTGGGTTTTTTAGTGTTCCCTGATGAACAGAAGCTGGTTGCTATGCAGAAGCCAAGGAGCTGGTGGTTCCTAATAGATGAGGTGGGCTGTCATCAGGTCATCGTGACTCACAGTTGGCATGAGGTAGGGCTGAACAGTGGAGCTGGAAAAGTTCTTCAATCTGGGCTGCTTCTGATTCTAGTGACTTCTCCCTGTTAGTATTACCACACCTATTAGATTATTGGGGAAAATGCTTGAAGGTAAGTTAGGGCGCTGGAGCAGATGGGTTGTTGCTTAAAGATGCTGAACCTCTTGCCCCCTGCCAATGCATGAGCTCCCACTTGGCCTTCTCAGCTGTGTCTGAGGCTTCTCTGAAGCTCTGGGAAATGAAGATGGTGACTCTGAGGTGCTGGGAAATTTTCACTTGATTAGCATCTTACCAGTGATCACCAGAGAGAACTGGCATATACCTACTTTTGCTCCTCCACCCCACAGGCAAGCAAACTTCCATGACTCTGTTTTTCTTCCATTTTGTGAATGAATCATCTGCCTTGGGTCTTTGTGTGAGAGTCTGCTTAGTGAAAACCTTCAGCAGAAATCACCCAGGTGAAGGATTTAGCATGCGACACATGCTCAAAAGCCACACAACTACCTGCTATAATATACCATCTCACTTCTATTTTATATCAAATATTCCTAACTGTTGGATATCATGAAGTGATTCACTGTTCTTTTGAATGCTTAATCTTTCTTTTTAAGCTTATCATTTCATGATACCTAAGGAAATGACATTTCGATATAAAGTGATGGTGACTGGAAGGATTGTTGCCGAAGCTGCAATTTTTCTAACACAATTTTCTCCCCAAGGATCTCTTGATATTTTGGTGATTAACCAAGGAACTCCATCCTATTTATATTTCTGTATAAATTTAGTTGTTTACAGGATGTTTGCCTGATTAATGAAGAGAGAAGGCTGAATAATGGAAATATACCAGTGATAATACGATAATGACACTGAAGCACATTTGTGTTATGACATGAATATTAAAGGTCAGGCTGTTCCAGGATTTCTAAATTTGTCTTGGAAGATATTTTAGACTGTAAGTAACAGAAAGGTGAACTTCAAGCAAAGTGACCTCAACCTTTGCTTTGATTGATAGCTTTGATTGCATTGATAGGATCAAGGTTTTTTCTTTTCATCATGAGGTGAGTGCTTGTCTTATCATTCAGATAGATTTTATTTCTATCTCTGCCTGAAAGTTGTATGAATAGATAACACCATGCCCAAGGGTGTTTGAAATATAAGGTGTGTGACTCTATGCATTTTTTGTAACAAGTTGATTTAAATGTTGAGCTGGTTCCATGATTAGCAAAATATCTGATCTTACTGAAGTTGTGCAGTGGCTCTATTAGCCTCATTTTGTGTGTCTATAAAATGAGATGAAATAGACTAGTCTCAGGAAGATATTGTGAAGGTGGAAAGGGATGAAACATGTGTTAGCTATTGTTCCTTAGTAAACTGGGGTAACAATGGTTTATAACATTATATTGTTACTGCTTTTATTTATGTTATTGTTTATTATATTATTTGTTTTACATCGTTATCTACCCCGGGGTTCTCCCACTACCTTATCACCCAGTGAAGCATTATCTTAGTCTTTTGTGCCCCTCCCACCCCTGGTTGTGCCCCCTCCCCCTCTCACGTTCTATGCTTCAATTTTGCTAAAAAATTTTAAATTTTTCTTATCAGATTGTTTTCCCTTTGTGCCTCATATAAGTGAGACAATCCAATGTTTCTATTTTTCTTTCTGGCTTATTTCTGCTAGCATGATTCCTTCTAGCTCCATCCATGTGGCTGTACATGACATATGTTTGTCTTTTTTGACTGATGAATAGTATTCCATCATGTACATATACCACAGCTTTCTGTACCATTTGTCTATTTGGGGACATTTGGGTTGCTCCCATATCCTGGCTATTGTAAATAGCACTGCAATAAATATCCAGGCACATATGTATTGTTACTGCATTTAAAGGGATTCTTCTAGTTTTTTCTTTTGGAAATGATGAAAACATTGATGAATAATGTAGAAATCTTTTGGAACACATATGTGTGTTACGATTTGAATGTTTGTGCCCCCTCTCCTAATTCACATGTTGAAAGCCATGTGTTCCAGGTGGTGGGACTAGGAGGTGGGGTTTTTGAGGGTGGAGGCCCATGGTTGGGATTATTACTCATAGAAATAGTCCCAGAGAGCTAACTAACTCGTCTCTCTACCACATGTGGATACAAGGAGAGGCCTCTGACCCAAAGGAGCACCCTCGCCTGACTCTACCAACACTCAAATTTCAGGCTTCCTGCCTCCAGAGCTGCAAGAAATACATTCTGTTGTTATAATAGCTCAAATGGACCAAGCCAAGAAAAATAATCTGTTAGTGACTATCTCCAACTTTAAATCATTATAACTTTGTGAAAATGTGAATTCAAAGCTGCAGAAATGTATTGCCTTTTGGAAGAGCTTTTGTAAGTCAGAAGTCACCTTTGGATCCAGTCCCCTATTTACTGGCTCCTAGAATACACCCCAATATTAAACGAGTGTGTTCACACTCATTTTTCATAAGAAATTGAAAGAAGAAGTGAATAACTATTAGCCCTGTTAATAATGTAAAATGCAGTTGTTAGAGGGCTGTGGCCCCCAGTACTGGTGTTGATGCATTAAAATAGCTATTGTTAGCATTGGTGGGTAGAGACTTGGAGAAGGGAAGTTAAACCTTCTCTTGAGAAAAGAGGATTAAAGGATCAGGGAGGAGACAGAGAACGGGACAGGAAAAGAGACAGAAGAGAACAGAAGGGAAGAGAGAAAAGAACGGAGGGGAACCGAGAAGGAAGGATCAGAGAGGAGCAGCAGGGAGGTTGGAGGCCTCAGAGCTGCTACTGCCATGTGGGGCATCAGGGTAGGGAAGGAATCCAACCTATGGGCTTCCATCACCAGCCTGGGCTGGTGAGGAGCCCAGGGAAGAATGTTGGAGAAATTTGTGCCCTGTGTGAGGTGTTTTGGAAACGTGGTACTTGAAAACTTGAAAATGTGGTACTTCCAAAACTGCAAGGTTTGGAAGTCTTCTGGAGAACTGAAGAGAGTTTGCTCTGTTGCCATTTTCAATGTGAGACGTCTGAAGTGCTTGCTGTGTTGCTGTATTGAGTGAGTTTTGCTGATGCTGGGCCACTTTGGAGTTGGAGCTGAAAGAATTCTGGAGCTGTGCCTTTTGGAGAAGAATTGATGACGCCATCTTGATTTTCCTCATTAGATTTGAATCTCTTGCTTTTGGAGAAGGATTGTTGATGCCCTCTTAGCTTCTTCTGGCTTGGAGGGAGTGGAGCTGTGTCTTCTGAAGAAGAAGTGGCAATTCCATCTTAAGTCCTTAATCCAGCTTAAGGTGGGGGCAGCCATCATTTTGTGGATGCACATGGCTGATGTAGTCATGTGCGCTTGGGACTAGAGACTGGACAGTGTGGTAAGATTACCAAAAGGGGTTCCCTTGTACCCCTCTTGTCTCATTTGTCTTTTATAAATTTGTTTTTGCCCCTCTCTTAAAGTTTATGTGGTCTTGCTACTGCATGCATGGACTGGGAAGAACCTGGTGTGTGACTGGCTTTAAAGGACCAGCTGCTCTCTTTTGTAAGCTTTGTCTAAGCACCCTATTCTTTTTTTGTCACTTGATTTCACAATGACTACCTTCAGCAAGAAAATAATTTGGTATTCTACATTTAATATAATTTGGTATTCTACATTTATATTTTGACTGAAATACTTTGCTTGACTTCTATCCAAATCTATACTTCTCAATCAGTAATCTGAACTAATTCTTCCCTCCCTCCCTCCCTTCCTTCTCTCCCTCCCTCCTTCCATCTCTCCCCCCTCCCTTCCCTC
>PVHY01020230.1:0-25934 GCA_004024945.1 Uropsilus gracilis | reverse complement strand
AGTCTGCAGTTCCCCGGGCAACATAGCGAGACCTAGCCTCAGATACATAAACAAACAAACAAACAAACAAATAAATTCACTTGCTATGAGGTACACGGCAGCTGATCCACCTGCCCCTTCACTGGCAAACAGCCTCTGTTCAAACATCCCTGGGGAGCGGCTGGGAGCTGGTGGGGTTGGGGCTGAAGAGACAGGAGCCCCTGAGAGGCAAGGGTTCTGCAGGTACCTCCAGTCCTTACCTGGAGGCTGTCCCCTCGCTCTGGGGATGCCCACTGAGCAAACGAAGCGAAGAACATGGCCAGTGTTGGTTTAGGTTATTTTTATTAAGAATCATTGCCAACTTACGGACCGTGCTTTGAGCCAGACAGCAAAGATACGCAGCCGCAGCGCTGACAGAACTTGGCATCTGCTGATCTCAGGGTCTCAAACATGACAGAGTTGAAGCCCCTCTCTCAGGGGCACCGTTGGGCACCTGCGCTCGCACAGCCTGGTCCCGCGGCCCTCCTGCAGCTGCTACTCAAGAGTCCCATCTTGGTTTTGGCCTCCCTGGTTATGCCCGAGAAGATTGGGAGGTGGTTTGCCCTGCCTCTGTGTCCGCTGGAGCCTTGGTTTTCTCAGAAACAGGCTCTGGGGCCAGAGTTGACGTGGCCCCAGGGTAAAGAATGACCAGCATTCTCAAGTGCAGGCTGTGTCCGGATGCCCCACCTCCTGCTTGTAGTTCCACGTCGGTGATGGGACCAGGTCTGTGTCTTCAGTCCTTTTAACAGTGCCATGTTGCCCTTTGGGGTTTCCGATTCCTGGGAGCATGTTGTCTGCCTTCAAGAAGCTAGTTGGCCTGGTGTGGTGTCCTAGCTCTGCCTCTCACCAGCCTCAGAAAGTTCTTCGCCTGCACCCTTAGTTTCCATGAGTCGGGGGCAGGAGTGGGGGGGGTGAGAGGAGGGAAAGGATAATATTACCTTCATGCAATTGTTTTAAGACTAACATAGACTGCTTGATGTCACCTTCTTAGTGATGTCTCAGTTATCAACTGCTCTGTAATAAACTGCCCCCAAACGGTGCTTAAGATAGTGGTACCATCTAAATTTGGCAAGAGCTCTTCTCTGCTTCATGCAGTGTCAATTTTGACACTTGACTGGAGGATGAGTTTCTGAGATGGTTTATCACCTGACAGACTGGTTAGTAGTGGCTGCTGGCCAGAAGCCTGGCTGGACTGTGGGGAACAGTGCTTGTTTCTTCCCCAGAGGTTTCTCCATCAGCTGCTTGAGCTTCCTCACAGCATGGTGGCTGGGTGCCAACCTCAGGAGTCAAAGTGATATAATTTAATAGCCAATCCAGAGAAATAAAAGTAAGCTAGCATAGGCATGTGAATTACAGTTTTCTAAATGATACAATGAAGCAACAAAACAAAAGACAGGAAGAAGTAACAGTGCCTTTATTTTCAGACATGATCATCTACATAGAAAAGCTAAGGTAAGCCACAAAAAAGCTACTAGAACCGGTAAGTTTAGTGAGGTTGTAGGCTAGATGACTAATAGGCAAAAATGTATTGTTTCTGTAAACTAGCAACAAGCAACTGGAAATTGAAATTTACAAACAAGTCCATTTACAATGTAGCAAAATATGAAATACTTAGTGATAAATCTAACAAAAGATGTGTAAGCGCTACATACTTGCTGATAGAAATTAAAGGTGATCTAAATAAACAGAGTTATCACCTATTTATGGGTTATTAAAATGTTGGTTTTTTGCCAATAGCTTCAACACAATCTCAATCAAAATCCTAATACACTTTTAAAAAATTTTGGTGGCAACTGACTTATTCTAAAATTCATATAGAAATACAAAACTGAACTAATCAAAACTTGAAAGAGATGAACAGCTACAACTATCTGATTTTAAGACATGTGAAGCTACGGTGATCAGGACATTGTGACATTCATGTAAAATCTTTATAACCTGGGGTTAGGCAGAGATTTCTTAGGTATGATGCTAAGATTGCTTAGGTGTGGTCCATAAAAGAACAATGCGATCAGCTGGCCTGCCTCTTAATTTTAAAACCTCTATCAAGTGCTCATTGAAAGAAAACATAATCTGCAAATTATGTATCTGAAAGAGGACTTATTTCTGGTACATAGAAAAGAACTCTCAGAATTCAGAAATGGGGAAGTAACTTCCAAAAGGAACAGGTAAAACCCTTGAAGGTGTTTCGGAGAAGATGCACTAATGACCGAGAAGCGTGTGGAAAGATACTCGATACTAATATTGTTTTTTGTGGTGAAAAAGTTTGTCTAGCATCAGCCAGCTGGACTCAGTCCAGAGGACCCCCGGGTTGCTGGTGGCCGCGCAGTCGAGGCCCATCTGACACATGACCCATCTGTCAAGTGTGTCTGCCGACCGGACACGCCAAGTCTCTGAGCCTCTTCACGGCCTGTTTGATCTGGTGCTTGTTGACCGGGCGTCTGCTGGGAGCACAGGCGTGCTGTGGCTTCTGTCTTCCCAGCTGATGCTGTCAGGGGGCAGGGAGAACTTGATGGCTGCCTACGGGTTAGTTTTGGTTCTCCTGCGGGTGCCCCTCCCAGGATATTTGGGGTGCCTTTGGAGCCACGGTGTCTTGGGCTGTTGGGAGGGTGGTGACATGCAGATCCCTTTTATTTTTCGTGATGGTGGAACCCTTCCCATGCTGCTCTCTGGCTTTCAAAATTCTTGCTTTGGTCTCACTTTGGGAGGGGCAGCATCTTCCTTCTTTGCTGTTGCTGACAACTTCAGGAAACTCGACAAGCGACATCACTAGCCAGCCATCAGGACAGGGCACGTCAACAGCATGGCCGTTAAACACAACCCCAACACCCCCCCACCCCCAGGCCTCTTGAGAATGTGCAGTGATTTGTTGGTGAGGTTGGAGGGCCGGCACCCTCATGTACTTTGGGGGGGACGGGCTTCACTTTCCGGTGTGAACTGAGTAAAGGAGGGGGAGGACGGGGGAGGACGGGGTTTCTCTTATTTGTAGGTTTTGGCACCCAGCAGCATGGGTGGATTTCAGACTCGTCATGCTGAGTGGAAGAGCCGGACAAAAAAACACGTAATGCGATCCCATTCTTTCAGATTCTAGGAGCTACAGATTCATTCGATGGTGATGGTGGATTTGTGCTTGTGGGTTGGAGGGGTGGGGGGTGGGGAGGGTTTGCTGGCATGACGGATGCATTGTCTGGATTGCAGTGTTGGTGGCACAAACGTGTATATAGGTCAGAAGATCGACTCACGCGCTTGGAATGTGTCTGTTGTGTGTCAAACATCCCTTGGTGAATCTGCTTTTAACAGTGGGTGGGGAGGAGCTTCACGGATGGAGAGCTGGTTGCCGGCCTCTGGCCGTTGAGGGTCAGAAGGCCCCGCTGTGCCCCACCATCCCTGTGAACCCTGCGGGTTTCCTCCCCTTTGATTGTGAGCTTTGCGCACTCGCTTCCCGCCCACTGCTTGATTTCAAGCTTTTGATTCTTTATCCTCCTGCGAGTAGGTCACTACGGGCCTGGGTTACGGGGAACCAGGTCTCTTCCTAGACTCACTTCTGCCCCTAAGTTAATAAACTGAGAGTTGCCTCCAGGACGCTGCTGTTCGGAAGTGACAGCTGCGTGTGAGGAGCCCCACTCAGCCAGACTGCGGCAGGACAGGATCTCCGCTGGCTCGGAGTTTGGAGACGCTAAGGGTGGATTTCCGGCCCAGCTCCCAGGGGTGCTGTCGTGTGGTCACCGTTACTGGGCTGCCCTTGGCGGCTCCTTCTCAGGCAGGCTTCCCCGTGTGGCGCTGGCGGGGGGAAGGAGGGGGAGCCCCTCCCTCTGGCCTCGTCCAGGGAAAGTCCCGTCTGGGGCAGAACCACTCACTCTCGTAGCTGGACCCGGGCCAGCGCCCTGCCTGAACCAGTCCCATCCAGAGAGATCGAGGCTTCTTACTGCATCTGGGACACCTCTCTGGGGACCCTGGGGTGGGGTCAGCCAGAGCCGGCAAACGTGGACGGAGAGTAAGGACAGGTCGTCCAGAGGCAGACGGGGCTGTGGCACCGGGAGCCGAAGGCTCGAGCTCCGCAGAGAAGGTTCCTGCCCCGGGGATCAGGCAGCTGTCTGTGTCCTTCGACGTGGTGAACAGCCACTGCCCCCAAAGTCAAAAGCGCACACAAAGCTGCCTCGCTCCGGGTGTCTCGTTTAGCCTTCGTAGTCCTGCCTGGGAAGACAAATAGGCAGCCGGTTCCCTCGTTCCTTCCCTTTCGCATCCCAGAGATAGCATCGCCTGTGCTCTGGCGTCTTCTTGTTTGCACTTAACGAGAGGCAGAAAGCGGTTGACCAGCCAGACCAGCGCCTGCCCGCACACAGGCCCGAGCCGCTCCACCTGTGAGCAGAGGTGGGGGAAGCGAAGCTGTCCTCATTCTCCGGGTGGTCGCTGACCCTCTGCTCTTCCCACACAGATGGAGGCAGCTATGCTGCGCACGACCTCCGGGCTCCCAGTCTCAGCTCGGGGGATGAGAGCTCCCCCTCAAGCCCCACCAGCCACAACTGGGAGATGAACTACCAAGAGGCGGCCATCTACCTCCAGGTGAGCGTCTCCCGGCGGGACTCTGCGGCTCTGGGCACCTGCAGGAGGGGGAGGTGCCCAGGCTCCGCTTGCTGCCCCCCAAACCATGTCACTGGGGCTGGTGAGACATCCCGTGGGTGGGATGACGTGGCTGACCTTGTGGGCCCGCTTTGTGGCTCTGCCTGATGCCAGGATTCCTGTCTGGCCCCTGGTGCCCTGCCCCGCTCCCTCTTCTCAGGAGCACTCCGGGGGACCAGTTCTGGGGGTGGGGGGGAGACAGATCCTCTGTGGACTCAAGGTGAAGGCGTGGCTGAGCCCAGAGGTTTCGCCCGCTTCCCCTTGGGCCGGCCACGTCGTTGCTCTTTCACGCTTGCTTTCCATTTTCTCCGTAAGTAAGAGTGATGTGCACACTCAGTCCAGTCGGCTGAGGCACAAGGGGGTGTGGGAGCATTCGCCTGAGGCCGTGCTGTCGACGAGAGTGACGTGGGGGCGGAGTGTTTTCTGAACTAATTTTAGTTGTGCGGTTGCCACAACTGCAGGCTCTGCCTTATTTCATAGTGTGTGAGTAACTTAGGCATTCTCTTGTGTTACCATAACTCTCACAAAGCGTTTCAGAGACTCTCATCGCATCTGGCAGCTGTGTCCTCGGTTACGTAACTATCTTGATAAGAGGGAGTGTTTTCCCCCTGTGTGTTCCCTCTGTGATGTTCCCCTGCTGTAAAGGATATGCTAGAGCTGCCTCTTCCCCGCCCCCTTTCACTAATATCGAGGATTATTTCATTAGGAAAGACTCCGAGAAGTGGAGTTACTGGGGGAAAGGAATGAACATCTTTTAGGGTCCTTGATGTACAATATGGCGTCGTACTGTGTTGTGTCATATTCTCTCTGATCGCATCATATGCTTCAGAGGGGATGCTGCCTCTCAGCTGCCAGCCTTACCTTCTTTGGGTCTCTGGCATTTTCATCTCAACGTGTCAGCCTTGTCTCTATGTGACTTCAGTTTCCAGCGTTCACTGAGGAGAGGGTGTGGGTGTACAATGGAACGCTTCTCAAATTAATTGGAATGATAATTTCCCTGAATCCTTTTCCACTGGAGCAGCTCTCATGGCGAGTGTGTATCTTGTACTCTTTCAGATTTAATTCGGAAATGTACTCTCTAGTTGCTCCGCTGTCTAGTTCCTTTCCTTCCGCATCGTCACAGAGTGTGACATGTGAGTCTCAACTCAGGTTGAGGCAGTGGAGCATTCAGGGAATGTCAGCAGGCCCAGGTAAGCCTCTGGCTGATCTGTGGGTCACTGGGGCCACCCTATGTATCATCCGCCCTGAGGTTGAGCAGGTCCTAGATAAGAGCTGGGAATGTGGGACGACGGGTCAGAACACAGAGTCCCCATGGCTTGGGGACCTTCAGCATCTGATCATCCCTTCTCAAGCGGGTCAGGATATGAGGAGTAAAATCTCTGACTTGCAGTGGCATCTCCTCTTTCCAGCCCCCGCCCAAGGGCTCACAGACAGACACCCAGCTGGGTCAGTCACAGGGCAGGGGAAGCCCTGTCTGTCCACCCTCCGGCTGATGGTCTCTTGTTGCCCTGCTCTTGCCGCGTTTCTGCCCTGACCGCATGTGGCTCGTGGAGAGCAGGCCGTGTGTTTGCAGAAAGAGTGACGGAGCACAGGTGCAACGTGATGACTTTCATACACAGTTTATATGCATTTATCAGCGCGTACGTGTGTGTGCGCCACACGCACGGGTACCTCACACAGATACCACATCTGGAAGGTCCAGCTAAATATTCAAGGTGGTTGTCTTTGGCGGGTGTGGTTTTTGCTACCTCACAACTGGTCGTGTTAACTTGAATAATTTTGCCAAAAAGGGAAATAAAAGCGAAACCGAAACTGGGTCCCCGGTGATGGCGAGGAGGCTGCTGGGGGGCTGTGTGCGGCTGCTGGTGTGTGTGCTGGGGTGCTCTGTCAGTGACCCTGGCTGCTGGGAGGGTGTCTGGCACCTGTGGTCCTCTTTCTCAGTCTCACCTGTGAACTCAGGCACCCCGGGAGCCTGTGCTCAGCGGTCCCCAGGCCCCCGAGACAGCAGCGACAGCGCGGACTTCACCCCAGAGCGGAGATCCAATGCTGGGGACCGCACACCTGGCTGCCTTCTCATTCTTCCTCGTCCTGTTGGTGTGCAGCAGCCAGCCCCGAGGCCAGAGCACTCGGGGTGCAGATCAGCAGCGGGGGTGATAGTTCACTCTGTGCTTGTCGGGGAAGCCTCCGTCTCCTCTGGGCGAGCCCAGGGGCTGGGGCTATTGCTGAGCCCCCGTGGTGGTGCCTTCCTCTAGCCAGACCCTTGCTCCTGGCTATTGGTGTGAAGAAACTACCCAGGATACGTTTCTCAGCCATCCAGCCCAGAATTCTCCCGGCCACCGTGTGGCCACTGTGCACGCGTGTGCCCCTGGCCCTGTGGCTCGGCGCCCAGGACACAGCCAGGCTCGCCCAGCTCACCCTCCACTGGCGGCTGAGTGTCTGTTTCCTTTATGGGGCTGCCCTGCAGGGCTGCGGCTTGTCTTTGTTTCCGAGGAACGAGGCCAGTGACGTATCCAGCTTCAGGGAAATGACCTGCTCAGGTTACCCTGCAGGCCACAGCCAAGGACAGAGCCGGCCCCCAGCTGCCAGACGAGCCACCAGGCTGGGCTGGGCAGGGGGAAGTGACTCTGGTCAGGGTGTCTTGTCTTGTCCCGCTGAGCATCTAGTATGCACCTACTGTGTGCCCAGGTGCTACTCTAGGGGAGGACATGACCCCTGTCTTCCCAGCTCTGTGAGGCCCCGTGGGGCTGTCTAGGAGCCCAGTGGTCAGGGCTTCTCCCTGGGCCCCCGGGGCCTCCCCAGGGCCCAGAGGCTTCCTCCATTGACCTGGCTGGGCAGCTGCTGTGGAGTCTCCGTGCCTGAGCCCATCTTGCCCTCCCTGGATGGGCCGGGGTGGTGATGGTGGCCGGGTGGCCTCAGCCCAGAGCAGCCAAATAGTTGGCATAGTTGGAGGAGGCCTGACTGTGTTCCCAGACAGCAGCTGGCTTTCGGGGTGGGTGGAGGTGGGGGGGGGGGGGGCTCTGGCTTCGGGGACCTAACTTTCCATTCTGGTTCTGCGGCTTCCCTCCTCCAGGGAATGATGCCTGCGGGAAGAGTCTCCTGGGAGGGAGCCGGGTCTCTCTCTCGCCCTCTTGACTTTGGGGTGGGGATTGCACCCTATTGGGGGTGTCCTGTGCACTGTAGGAGGTCTAGCAGCACCCCTGGAGCCTACCTACTAGATGTCAGAGCACCCCCAGCTGTGACACCAATCGTGTCTCCAGGCAGAGTGGTCAGGGGCTTGGGGGTGCTGCGGCACCACCCCCTGTTGGGAAGCAGCGAGGCCCCGGGAGGGCTCGCCCACCTGGGCGGCGGCTGCGCAGGGGCGCCCCGGAGCTGATGTGGTGCGGGCACCCTTCTCCCCAGGAAGGCGAGAATAACGACAAGTTCGTCACCCACCCCAAGAGCGCCAGAGCGCTGGCGGCCTACCTCTTCGCACACAACCACCTCTTCTACCTGATGGAGCTGGCCACGGCCCTGCTGCTGCTCCTGCTCTCCCTGTGTGAGGCCCCCGCCGTGCCTGCGCTGCGCCTGGGCATCTACGTGAGTGCCCAGGCCGAGGCCTGCCGGAGGCCGGCCATCTCCTGGGCTGGCTCCAGCCCAAAGGGAGTGTTCTCGAAGGGGAGGGATGCAAACCAGGAAGGCCTGGGAGGTGCAGAAGGTGGTGGGGAGCAGGACTGTTGGCCCGGCCTGCCTGGGGGCCCTCCGAGGGCCCGACTGGGGCCAGGGGCTGCACCCCAGCCAAAGGAGGGCTGTGCAGTGGGTTTGCAACCCCCACCGGCTCCCACCTTGTCAGGGAGGACGCGGTCAGCGCGGGGGAGACAGGCCGGTGTCGCCACGGCCACGGCCTCTGGTTGCAGGTCCACGCGACCCTGGAGCTGTTTGCCCTGGTGGTGGTGGTGTTCGAGCTCTGCATGAAGCTGCGGTGGCTGGGCCTCCACACCTTCATCCGGCACAAGCGGACCATGGTCAAGGTGACGCGCCTGCTCCTGCCAGCGTTGTCCCCCTGCCTTCAGGGGGGGGAAGTGTCCCCCGCCTGAGTGTGAACGTGGGGCCCGCCTGCCACGCGGCCAGCCCGCCGGAGGGAGCTCGCTCCCGGCCGAGAGCCGCCGCAGTATCAGGGCGGCGCGCTCACCGCGGAGGGAGACGTTTTCATGGGGCTACTTTACGTGCAGCCGGAGAGGACGGGAGCGGGGTCCTGCAGGGCCGGCGTTCATCCCCAGGTCTCTCGGGCTCCGAGCCCCACGGCTCAGTAGCCACTGTGTCAGAGAGGCACTTCCAGGGTAACAGTGGGCACACGAGTCTGGGGAATGTGTCCCCCAAGCAGAGGGACCCTGCACGCCCCGGTGGTGTGGGGCGTGGCTTCGCCAGGGGCGGCTTGGCGTTGGTGGAGGGAAGTGGGCGCGGTAGCCGGCCGCCTGCCGCCTGCCGCCTACCGCCTGCCCGAGGGTCAGGGCACCTAGGAGGGGATGGCGGGGCTGACGGTGCCTGCACCTGTCTCCAGACCTCCGTGCTGGTGGTGCAGTTCGTCGAGGCCATCGTAGTGCTGGTACGGCAGACGTCGCACGTGCGCGTGACCCGGGCGCTGCGCTGCATCTTCCTGGTGGACTGTCGGTACTGCGGCGGCGTCCGGCGGTAAGGCCTGGGCGGGAACCGCCCACACAGTCGCTACCGAGACCTGGCTGGATCTCTGGCCAGTGGAGCCGGACCCAGTGAGTCAAGGAGGGATCAGGACCCCCCCACCGATCGGCACACTCGCTGCCCTCGGCCTGCGCCCACGTGGAGAGACGGCCCGAGGAGCGAGGCGCAGGTGCCAGGGCTCTGTCCCAGCTGCCTGCAGCCTCCCGGGGCTGGCTGCTGTCTCATGGTGGCGTTGGCCTCAGCAGCAGCTGCAGCACCAGCAGCCCGAACAGGCCCCCCAGCCACAGCCACATGACCCTGCTGCCGACCTGGGAGGCCAAACCCACACCATCGGCCTAGAGTTAAACTTGCTTTGAAGACCCCATTTGGAACATCTTCTGATGGGGGGTGTCGCTGAGGGCAAGCTAGGGTTTGTTGTCCCTGCCCTCAAAGCCGGACACTGTCCTGGCCTAAGCTGCCCCTGCGATGCCCCTGCACCCCTGGAGCCATCCCCGAGACATGCGCTTGGCCCCTGCCGCCTCTCCCCTCTCGGCTCTGCCAGCCGTGGAGGGCAGCGTGCCCGCCTGCCCAGCTCGCCATCCCCCAGAGGGCCGTCTTCCAGGCAAGCCTGAGCCGGGCACAGTGACGTTCAGTCTGCTGTGGGCTGGAGAGCCCCGCTCCACCATGGTACCCACCTCGGGGCCCCTCCCCAGCAGACGCCTCACCACCCTTCTGCCCATCTCCCCCCTCCTCCCCCCCAGCAACCTGAGGCAGATCTTCCAGTCGCTGCCGCCTTTCATGGACATCCTGCTTCTGCTGCTCTTCTTCATGGTCATCTTCGCCATCCTCGGTGAGCCCCACCCCGCCCCGCCCCGCCCGCTCAGAGCAGCACTGGTATGGGAAGCTGGGCCTGCGCGGCGTAGCCGTCTAGACGCGTCTTAGAACTGGTGTCCACCCTGCAGCCTCCATCGTAAGAAGTGAAGTAACAGAAAGACAAGATCATTGCTGGAGCTCAGTCCCCCCGGGGACCGAGTCCCAGGCTGATGGTTGATACCCCCCATGGATGCACGCAGGTGCCGGCCACCCAGGCCACCACGGGCGTGGTGACCCACTCTGTGGAGAAAGCCAAACCGATGAGTCTCTCTTCCGCGGGGCCTTTGTCATGTTGCACGAGTGCCTCGAGCGTTTCCTATGTGCACTCGAGGGTTTCTCCAGGGCGTTCGCATGTGCAAGCGGACCTTGGCATCTGCACACTTGGCTTTGCTTGCTACAGAAACCAGCTCCTGTCCTTTCTAGCTCTGGGGCGGGCTTGCCGCCTTACATAAGGCCGAGCGAGGATTTCTGGGACAGTCACCCCTACCCAGGGCTTCGGCCCTGGAGACCTCCGAGCACAGCAGGAAGCCAAGGTCCCTTCCCCGGTTCTGGGTGGTGGAGGCTGTGGAACAGTGAGCCCTGACCCTGAGGCCAGCCCTGGAGTGGAGGGTTGCTCTCACCTGGCTGCCAGCCCCCACTTCTCCCCACCACCCCTTGTTTTGATAGTTTCCTTTGTGCTCCAAGGGCTGACTGGCTAGGGCTGGAGCTTCTTCCTTCCCCTATTCAGCTCTCAAGGACTTGGGGGGAGCAGCCCATGCTGGAAGAGGGAACACTCAGTGGTATTCCCCCCCCCCCCCCCGGGCCTGGGCTGCAGGGGAATAGCCCCTTTGAAACTGCCGCTCGCCTGTCATGTTCTCAAAACCAGAGGTTGCAAACCCGCAGTCTGGGTTCCAAGCCCAGCCTACAGCTAAGTTTACTTTGGCTCGAAAGTGTTGAGCCAGTCTTTTAAAATTAGAGACTTACATCAAAATGCAGATGTCCAGCCTTGTTTAATAACAGACTTGAAGGAATTTCGGCCACATTCTTGAATGGCAGCATCTGTCGGTGCCCGCTACCATTTCTTCCTTTCAGACTGAGCAGCTGTTCTCCAGAGTGCCATAGTCCCCGCCACTCCCTATTGTCTCTCTTACATTTACTCGCCCACTCCTTTTGAGGGTGAGCTAGCAATTGCTTTGTTGTCCCCACCCTCAAAGCTGGACACTGTCCTGGGATGAGGTGACCCCTAAATGTCCGTGCGCCCCGCGTCTGCTCATGGACGCCAGACCGAAGGCCGTGCACCTGGCTTCCTGCTGCTCTCACCTTGGTTTCGGGACTTCTGCTCTCACTCTCTTATCAACCTGTGTTTCCACTACCTTCTAGGTTTCTACTTGTTCTCCCCTAATCCTTCAGACCCCGTAAGTAATCAGCACGCCATCTGTTTCCTCCCTTGTGTGAGAGCTTTCACCTCGACCGGGTGGCCCCCGAACCAGATCAGGAAGACGCCCTGCCTGGCTCCTCGTCATGGCTCGTGGCGCTAGAACCTCCCCAACACCAGCCTTGAGCACTGAGGGACTCTCCCCCTCCCTTAAGAGAGCCGTTTTCCGAACTGGGTTTGGAACTTGGGAATATGTTGGTGGGAAAGTCAACCTGGTTGTGCACACCTGACTTTGTGAGCACAGGACAGAGTGGGCTGCTTCTGCTAGAAGCATCCAAGGCAGGAAGCTGGAGCCCCAGACTGTACTTCTGCCCACTTCTCTGCCATCCCCGGGCTCCCTTAGAAGAGGTTGGTGGGGAGGGGAGGCTGGTGGGCGCCTCATTGGGCGCCAAGGTCATTGTCCCTTCCTTCCCTCGTAGTACTTCAGCACGCTGGAGAACAGCATCATCAGTCTGTTTGTCCTCCTGACCACCGCCAAGTAAGTCCGGGCTCCACTTGGGCTTCTGCCCTCTGCCAGTGCCCAGTGCCCCCCTTCTTCCTGCCCGAGAATGTTCCCCATCCTGTGCAGACAGGTGCTTGGGGCCCGGCGAGGAGGGGAGTGGTCTGGTGAGAGTAGCAGCAGGAGAGGGTGTCGTTGGCGGAGGTGGAGACGGTTTCACAGGGTAACTGCAAATACAGCTTCCCAGATGTGATGATGCCCTCCTATTCCCGGAACCCCTGGTCCTGCGTCTTCTTCATCGTGTACCTCTCCATCGAGCTCTACTTCATCATGAACCTGGTGAGTCCCTGTCTTGGCTCCGGGGTGGAGAGTCGGGGGGTCCTCTAGGGAACGCCCCAGCTGCTTCCCTGCGAAGCAGCCTCCAGGGTTGGCACCGCCACCACAGCTGTTGCTGGTGCCACCGTAGACGGCAAGGCCTCCCTGCGGCCTTTCCACGCCCACCGTAGACGCAGCAGCTAGAGATGGGCCCTCACCCACTGGGCCTGGTGAAGTGCTCTGTGCAGATTAACCACGTTGGCACAAAGGCCCCGGGAGAGGAGTCGGGAGAGGGTCTTGGTTTGTGGACGAGGACACCGGCTCAGACTGCACCTCCTCGGCGGCCACACGGCTCGGGTGGTCAGTGAGCTGAGCCCGAGCCCTCCATCCCGTGGCCCAGGGGCAGCTTGTGCGTTTCCGCTTTGTCGTGCCCACCGGAACATCCAGCGAGCACGTGGTCCACGGGGAGCCGTGACTCCCTGTGCCCCCGGACCGTGGAGGTGCTGAGGGCGGGGCTGGCCCCCAGGACTGTGCCTGCCACCAGCGGATCACCCCAAGGGGCCCCCGTGTCAGCATTATCCAATTAAATCTCATTTTTAGGCTTCGACAGAGCTTTCTCTTAGCAGTCGTGTAGCCCGGCCAGTATAGGGCTGGGAAACATCTGGGGGAGGCTTGTAAAATCACCAGAAGTGGAGATCTTCAGACTAAAAAGGGAACAGAAGGGTTTTTTTTTTTTAGTTCTTTTTCACATTCCGCACAGCCAAAAAGCAGCACGTTGGTGCTCTCGTTGCGGCGCTGACGCTCTCCCGTTAGTCTGGAATCGTAGAAATACCCACGATGTGTGTTTGATTTGCTTCCATTTGTAAGACATTTGCAGCTGTGAAGGCTGGAACAGGGCTGCGCCAGCGACAGCCCGGGGCCCTCGCCCGGCCCACCGCCTGTTTCGTATATAAAGTTTTATTGGCTCACGGCCACAGCCAGTTGTTTACGCCTCGTCGGTGGCTGATTTCCTGCCACAGTTGCGGGTTGGGTAGTTACTGCAGACACCATCTGGCCTGCGGAACCTGAAATATTTCCTCTCTGGCTCTGACAGGGAGAGTTTGCTGACCCTGGGCCTACAGGGAAAAGAGATGGGGTGGGGCCACTTTGACAGGGTGCAAAGGACAAGCGTCTGCGTCCAGAAAGCCATAAAGACTGTTTCCAAAAGGGGCTCTTTGGCCCTCTGCTCGCACCCTCCCACACCCTCTGAGAGGGCAGGCTGGCCTGCAAGCTGGCTCTGCTCGGAGCTGCTTCCGGAATGCCGTCTGGCGTGCAGGCCGCCCCGTCGCTCTGACTGCGGGGCTGTGCCTGCGGCCGGCTCTCTAGGAGAGGGAGCGGGCAGGGGAGGCCTGCACCCTCCTGCCCTGAGGATGGACATACAGCCTCCTTGGCCCTCTCATGTCGCCCAGGGTTCCTCCCGCCATTTCCTTCTGTGAAACTGCGCGGCCAGGGGCACACAGTAGGTGGAGGCCGAGAACCCCAGGAAGGTGTAGAAGCCGTGTCTCCTGCATCTGAGGGCAGGGCGCGGCAGGTGGCCATGAGTGGCCTTACTCTGTGGGACTTGCGGGCCCGCTTCCTGCACACCAGGGGTGGCTGGAGGGTCTGCCCCAGCCCCCCTGGCCCTGGGGAGGCCCGGCCTGCAGGGGCGTCAGGTCTGGGCTTTCCCCTCTCAGCTTCTGGCCGTGGTGTTCGACACCTTCAATGACATTGAGAAACGCAAGTTCAAGTCCTTGCTGCTGCACAAGCGAACCGCCATCCAGCATGCCTACCGCCTGCTCATCAGCCAGCGGGTAGGCGGATGCAGGGCCGCGCTGGGGAGGGAGGCGCCCAGCTCTCCCGCCCTTGCCCTGAGTAGGTGCACAGGCGCCTGGAGAGCCGTGTTGAGCTGGGCAGTGACGTGGTCACCCCAGGGCAAGGAGGCTGGCCTGCGGCAGCCCGTGTTCCTCATGGCCGTCCTCCCGCTCCCCCAGAGGCCTGCCGGCATCTCCTACAGGCAGTTTGAGGGCCTCATGCGCTTCTATAAGCCCCGGATGAGCGCGGGAGAGCGCTACCTGACCTTCAAGGCCCTGAATCAGAGCAACTCACCTCTGCTCAGGTAAGCAAGCGCAGGCACTGGGCGTGACTCATGTGGCCGGGGCTGGGCAGGCAAAGGGCGTAGAGACTGTGGTTCCCTTCATAGAGACGGAAGTCCACCCCAAACCCAATTCAAGTTAACACGAGAGTGTACTGGGCTGGCCCGGCTGTTCCCCTCCAACCACAAGTGGGGCCAGGTAGTCCACGCAAGCAGATCTGTGCCAGGGCCACGCACACACGCACGCACCAAGACTGGCCGGGAGCCCACCGAGCAGGGTCAGTTTCTGAGCTGCTGCCCGACTGGGACAGAAGAGCCGCCGGGGGAGGGGAGAGCTCCCGCTCAGTCCCGACGGTCCGTTACGTCCTCTGCGAAGGAGGCTCATTTCCCTCCATCTCTGGGGGACTGGAAATGGGGGGGGGGCTGCCTCTCGAGGGAGGCCGGGCTTGTCTGCGGTCAGGCTGGGCTCGGTGGGCGCCGTGCCCTGGCGGGAGGAGGCGGCCGGAGACCTGCAGGTGCCCTGCTGCCCGGGATTCCCACATCCCGCTGCCCCCGCCGCCCCTGCGGGGGCTCAGGCAGGAGGTGAGAGCTGGCGCTTGGTGCCAGGGTGCTGACTGCCCTGCCTTTGCATGTTGCTCGTGACAGCCTGAAGGACTTCTATGACATCTACGAGGTCGCTGCCTTGAAGTGGAAGGTGGGTGTCCTTGTGTGAGACTGGAGTGGGGGGCTACCCCGCTCCACAGGGTTTTGGAGGGCGGCACCCGACACTCCTTGCTTGGCTCTTGGCTTGGCACGCTGCACCCCCGGGCTCACTGCGCACCCTCTAGCCTGGCCGTGCAGTTGCTTGTGCCCTGCCGAGCTCGGTCATGTCGCGTTTGTCATCGCAATGTCGGCCAAGTGACCGACCTCCAGGGCTTGTCCTGCCTGGAAGGCCAGTGACAAGCACACCACACGGTCACTGTCGGGGTGTCCCTCGGTGGTGGCGTGCACAGGATGGCAAATGCTTATGCTGAGGGCCACGCGGCTCTTTAGAGAGCGTGTTTCCATTGTTCCCCGAGTTAGCTGGGCAAGTGGGGGGCAGGGAGGGAGAGCCCGGCCCCTGCCCAGGGCGGGGTTCTGGTCATGGTCCTAACGCTCTCCCCGCGGCCCTGTCCCTGGCCAGGCCAAGAGGAACAGAGAGCACTGGTTTGACGAGCTCCCCAGAACAGCGTTCCTCATCTTCAAAGGTAAGGTCCTCCTGCTGGGGGCGCCTTGGATCTGGGGCAGGAGGCCATGCTGAGGTTCGATAGCACACTTGGGGGTGAGGGCGTGTAGTGGAGAAGCAGGTGATCGCTCCAGCAGGGAAGTACATGTTGGATGCAGAAGGAAGCGGGTCACTTCAGCACCGAGCCACAGACTCATGTGGAGCATCCGGTCTTTGCAGAGGATGTACATACAAAGCCCCGTATTAGCCGGAACAAAGAACCACTGCACAAGAGAACCTCCTTTCCCATGTGTCTTGGAGCAGGGTTCCATCACACCCTCTGCCTTTTTGCCCAGTAACACCCCGGCTGACCCCCGCAGCGGGATCGCTACACGGCCTATGGGATCCCGTGTCCCGGGGGTGGGTGTGGAACCTGAAAGGGGGTGCCCAGTTTTTACCGAAGAGTTGCCTCTTCTCTCCAGGCCGGTTTTGAAGTCCCAGCTGGGGCTTGGGGGGAATGTCCACAGCAGCCTGGCCTGGACGGGCCATTGGAACAAGGGAGAAGATGCGCTAGTCGCTCCTGCGATTTCTCCCCCTGGCGAGACCCTTGGGCACAGACTCCACCGGGGTGTCCACCCTGCAGGGTGACGGTCCCTCAAGTGGATGGCTGCAGTGGGGGGAGGGGCGCTGGCAGGACTTCTGCTTTCCGCAGCGTCCAGCTCCCGAGGCCCGGCCTCCTCAGAGTGGCTGCTGGCAGTGCTGTCCTGTCCCGGTGTCCCTTAGGTCCGTGTCCTCCCTCACCTCCAGGCGTCAGCACCAAATAACTTGCACGTGTGAAGCACAGGGCGGGGGATGGTCCGGGGCCTCCGGAAAGTCCGTTGTCACCATCTCTTTTCTGCCAATAGGAATTAACATCCTGGTGAAGTCCAAGGCCTTTCAGTATTTCATGTGTGAGTACGAAGCCCCACGACTCTGCCCTTTCCTCTAAGCCTCTCACTGTCCCTGCTCCAACAGCTGCTGTAGAAAATGCGGGGCCCGTAGAGGACAGAGACTAAGGAGGGTCACCCAGCGCCCTGCACTTCTGGTGACCTCACGTCACCTCTCTTGGGCCCAGCGTCCCCTCCCCAGACTGGAGCGTTGGAAGCAGATTCCAGAGCCGTCTGCTGGGTTGATAATGTCCCTTGGGCTGTTTTAAGCTGCGGCCTCCTCCTCTGGTCCCTCCCTGCCTCTTGCAGGAGGGCAGGCCCGGGTGGTCTGCACTTCAGCCTTGCTTCTGTGGGTCCCCGCCACCTCTGGCGGGCGGAGTCACAGCTGGGACCGGTGGCTCTTTCAGCGCCAGCTGGTTTTGAAAAAACGTTTTAGGCCGCATCCCAGTGGCCACCTTGCACGTGCTTGGGGGCTGACTCCTCCTGTTAATGGCCTAGAGCCCCCATCGCCGCGTTGGGGTCTTGGGCATGTGCAGCCTGTCTGAGGGGCTCTGGCTCCGGGAATAGCGCTTAGAGCGCTTGACCGGAGGTGCTGCAGGGCCGCGTTGCTGGAAGCGGGTGCTGTCTCTAAGCCTGTCCTTGGTCAGAGGCAGACGTTTCTTAGGGTGCATGTGTTGCCCGGCTGTCCTGCTCTTTCTCATGCAAACTCAGAGCTCCAGGGCGTCCCCTGATGTCGTGGCTCCGGCTAAGCCCCGTCCCTGCCCGCCGCTCCTGGTGCCCGAGTGCCTCAGCGCTTGAGTTCTGTGCTCTCGTTCTCACCCACCGTGGGCTCCCCGCTGGGGCTTCCTGGAATGGGGCGGCTGCCCGAGCCTGCGGACGCCTCTGGCTGCTTCCGGGTGACGCCACTGGGCGCCGCCGCCCCCGGGGGAGGCGCGCCCTGTGGGGCAGAGACCCCTGCGCTTCCTCGCGTCCCTCACGGGCCTGTACTTTGCAGACGCGGTGGTGGCGGCCAACGGGGTCTGGGTCCTGGTGGAGACATTCATGCTGAAAGGTGAGCCCCGGCTGGGGACTGCCCGCCTGGCGGCCACACCCGGCCACCTCTTGAGCCGCCGCCTCGCCTGCCTTTTGCAGGTGGGAGCTTCTTCTCCAAGCACGTGCCCTGGAGTTACCTCGTCTTTCTTACGAGTGAGTTGCCAACGGGGCTTCGCCCAGCTCCTGGCTCTTGCCCTCGCTTCAGAGCTGGCGCAGAAGCCGGGTCTGGTGCCCTGTGTAAACTCTCCCGGGGCTCCCCCGGGCCAGGCCCCCACCCACATCCGCCCTTGCGCGGCGTCCTGCCCACCTCACCCCTGGCCCTTTGCGCAGGTCGTTCCTCAGCCTGCCGCCTTCGTTCCCTGGCGGAGGCTCTGCCCGCTCCTTCATGTCTCAGCAGCCTGAGGACGCGGCTGTCCCTGCCTGTCCCCGTAGACCAGGGCTGTGCAGGTTGTCCCCGCCGCGGGCCGGCTGGCAGGGGGCGACCCGCAGGGTCCCTGTGGGTGGGCGACCGAGCTCATCTCAGGGCGGGGGGAGGTTGTGCTCTTCTCTCAGCACGTTGCCCCGTTGCCCGGCCTCTGCCCACCCCGGAGCCTGTTCTCCAGAGCCGGGGCGGCAGGGGCGGGTGGTGACATGGGGAGGACACGGAGCCAGGTGGGTGTGGGGGGGCCGCCGCTCACTGCCGCCCCCCCCTCCTCCAGTCTACGGGGTGGAGCTGTTCCTGAAGGTGGCCGGCCTGGGCCCCATGGAGTACCTGTCCTCCGGATGGAACCTGTGAGTGGGCAGCGGGTTTCTAGCTGAGGTGCACACGGGCTGGGCCTGCAGGTGCGGGGGGCAGGTGGGAGGCCGGCGACGCGGCCGAGGCCTCTGTCTCCAGTCACGGCTCTACCTGTGGTGCTGGCTCTTGTCTCACTCCCGGGCCGCCGCCCGCCCACACTGACCCTCTGGCCAGGGCTCCTTGAGGGGCCTCAGGCTGGCCGGGCCCTCAGTCCTTTCACCCCACACCCCTCTGTGACAGCCAGACTGCCTCTCCTGCACAAGCACCACATGCCCGCTGGCAGGAGGTCCCAGCACCTCCCGTGGACAGCGAGCCAGTAGTGGAGCCGTGACCCCAGCATGCAGCAGCCAGGGGGCCTGTGTGCCCTTCTGCCTGGGCGCTCGGGAGGGCGCGGCCCCCTCCTAATGCAGTGAAACCCCGCGAGACCAGGCAGGAACATCCCCGTTAACGGGCAGGGCAGCGCCTGGAAGCGGCAGTGAGACCGTGGGTGCTGCTCGTGGCATCGCGCTGAGCGTGGCCGGGGAGGGGCCCCGTGGCCGGGAGCTGACGGTCCCCTGCCTCTTCCTCGGTCACCTCATCCAGTCGCCGCTTCCGATGCCCGTTGGCCACTGCAAGAACGGCGTTTCCTCAGGGTCGGGGGCTCCAGGCATTTCTGCCCTGAGGGTCAGAGCCCATGAGCTCTGAGCTGGCCGCAGGGCCCCACCCAGTCCAGGGCGCTGCAGGAGGCCCCTGGCCAAGGCCAGCTAGTGGCTGGCACCGGGCTGGCTGCGCCGGCCTGACTGGTGTGTGGGTGCTTGGGCAGCAGGCGCGGCAGGCCGGGGCTGGGCACAGCCGGGCGGGCGGCCGACGGCAGCTGCTCCCTCTGCCCCAGGTTCGACTTCTCGGTCACGGCCTTCGCCTTCCTGGGCCTGCTGGCCCTGGCCTTCAACATGGAGCCCTTCTACTTCATAGTGGTCCTGCGCCCCCTCCAGCTGCTGAGGTGAGCGGGACCCGCCGGGCTGGCGGGGGGCGAGGGGGGGAGGCAGGCAGGGCCCGGGAGCCCGGGTCTGAGCTGGTCGCTGCCCCCACCCCGTGGGCCTGTCGCAGACGGTCAGCCCGGGTGGGGGCAGCCGCAGCCGCAGGAACGCAGGCCCAGGTCATGGCCAGAGAGCTGCCTCCGCCCAGGGTCTGCGGGCGCTTGGGGCCCCGCGCCTCCTCCCCAGGCGCGGCTGTGGCAGTGGCCCAGCCCTGGACGGGCGTCGCCGTGTCTTCCGCAGCCGTTCCTGCCAGAATGGGCTGCACTCTCACTGCGGCCCCGGGGGGAGGCCGAGGCGGGAAGGGGGTGTCTCCCTGGAGAGTCTGCGCTGCGCGGCCGCAGAGGCCAGGCTACGGCTGCTGGGCAAGTGTCCGGCCCCCGCCCCCAGCTGCCGCCCATCTGCTGCTCCTGCTCCTGCGGGCTTCCACGCGTTTCCTTCCTCCGGCTGCCCCCGGTGCCTTGGGCGAGGCCTTGCCCCCCGAGACTCCGGCTGCCTGTGGGGAACAGACTGAGCCGGGGCTGGGGAGATGCGTGTCCTGGGGCCTGGGGCCGCCCCCGGCCTCCCAGGAGTGCCTGTCACCCGCACGAGTGCGCGCAGCCCGGGGGAGGGGAGCAGGTGTGAGGGCGGCCCCTGGCTGGCCGCCTCCCACGTGGTGGGGCTGGGCCGGCAGGGCAGCAGCCACCCTGGCACCCGCAGGTGACCCGTCCTCCCCCGCAGGCTCTTCAAGCTGAAAAAGCGCTACCGCAACGTGCTGGACACCATGTTCGAGCTGCTGCCCCGGATGGCCAGGTGCGGCCCGGCCTCTGGGCCCCCAGGGCCAGGCGCTGTGGGGCTTGCGCCCGAGGGGGGCTCCGCCGGGGGCGGGGAGAGGCGGCTTCCCGGGAAGGAGGCCACGCAGGGCTGCGGGCTTCGCAAGACCGGACTCTCGGGCTCCGGCTCTGCGCGCCTCCACCTGCCTGAGGCCGGGCAGGGGGGGCAGGGGGCATCCGCTCACTTCTCACCTGTGTCTGCGTTCGCAGGTAAGGGGGCACCTGTCAGTCACCTTCACAGGTAAGGGGGCGTCTGTCTCAGTGCTGAGCGAGCCCTGTCCGCCCCCGGGCCTGTCACGAGGCCCCTGCCCGCAGGCACTTGCGGCCAGTCCCGGCTAGGGGCATCCCTCTCCGCGCGCGCGGGGGCCGGGGTGCGGGGCCGCCGGAGGAGCCGGGCTCTCCCGCCAGCCCCGAGTCAGCCTGTCCTCTGACCCTCCTCCCCAGCCTGGGCCTCACCCTGCTCATCTTTTACTATTCCTTCGCCATCGTGGGCATGGAGTTCTTCTGCGGGATCCTCTACCCGAACTGCTGCAAGTGAGTGTGCCTGGCCCGCGCCCGGCCCACAGCGCGGCCCCAGCTCGCCTGGCCTGGGGCCGCCCTGCCTGGCCTCCCTGCAGGCCGGGGCTGAGGCGGTCACGGAAGCCAGGACGTTAGACCCTGTGCCCTGCCTGGGCCAGGCCTGCTCCCCTTGGGCCTTGAGCGGCTCGCCCTTTGGGCGGACCCGGAGGCCCGAGGCCCATGATTCCTCCACACATCGGCCCTGGGGACCTGCCGGACAGCCCGTTCGGACAAGACGGGGGGTGCAGCGCAGGAAGGTCTTCGGGGTGGGGCTGGGAGCCGGGGGCATACCTTCCCCGCGCCCCCCTGCTCTCTCCCGAGCCGCCAGGATGCAGTTAGGGCTCAGCGTCCTTCCGGTTCAGCGTTCCCCTGAAATCGGCCCTTGAGGCCTGCAGTGCCCATGGGGAGCTCCAGGGGCTGCTCTGCGCGTCCTGGGCCTGGGAGCAGAGCCCGGAGGCTGCCCGGGGTGGCCTGGAGTCGCCCGGGGAGCTGCTCGGCAGCAGCAGCCCCACAGCCCCCTCAGGCCTGGGACGTGTGGGCGGCTCGGGACCCCGCCTCTGAACAAGCCCCCGGCGCCCACGGAGCAGACAGCCACGGCCTGGCGTGGCGGTCACGAGCCCAGTCGGGCGGGAGGGAGCATCAGAAGGGTCCGAGAAAGGGCCCGTCTGGGAAGTCCGGGGTCTCCAGAGCAGCCCTCGGCCTGGGAGGCCCCGGGGAGCGCGGCCCTCGGCTTCCCCTCCCAAGGTCTCCCTCGGGCGGCTGAGGGGCCTCGCTGGAGCCGGGAAGTGCTGAGTAGAGGATGAGGGGGTCAAGCTGGGGATGCCCACCAGCACCCGGCAGGTTCGGGGAGCCCCAGGCTCCCAGGAGCAGAGAGCGGGGCTGGCAGGAACGCGGGCCGGGGTGGGGGCGGCGGGGGCTCTGAGAGGGCCCTTGGTGCGCTGAGACGCTGCTCCGTGGCCGTGACGGTCGTGTGAGCTCCTCCTGCATCCGCCCGCCAGCACGAGTACGGTGGCCGATGCCTACCGCTGGCTCAACCACACCGTGGGCAACAGGACCATGGTGGAGGAAGGCTACTACTATCTCAACAACTTCGACAACATCCTGAACAGCTTCGGTGAGTGAGCGGAAGCAGGAGCGGCCTCGGCTGCGCAGGTTCGCAGAGGTGGCGAGGCCTCGCCCGCCCTCCTGGTTTGCCCGCGACCGGATCCCCGGACTCTCGGGCACCCAGGTTTTATCCGTCTGCTGATACATCTTCAGTATCAGGAAGCAGACGACATGGTGCCCGGCTGGCAGGGGTGCAGCTGGCACTACAGAAACCCCCCTTCTCACAACCGCAGCCAAGGTCGGACCCGGCCACGTAACCTGCCCCTGTGCCTTTGCACTGTCCCCAGCTGGGGGCCGCTGCTCCCGGCGACCCTGAGTGGGGGGAAGGGCAGTGGCCCTTCTGGAATAGCTTCCCAGAGAGGAAGTGGAGCCCCAAGTGGATTTCCAGAGCCACACCAGTCCCCCTCCCTCGCAGGTCATGTGGCCGAGGGCGTGCCCCTCGGTCAGAGCGGCAGCCGCCCTGTGGCAAGAAGCAGGGCTGCGGCTGGCCTCTCTGGCGCTGATAGCCCAAGCTGGCCGATGGGGGATGCCGTGTTTGGGGGTGTGATGCCCAGGATGGGGCGGGGGCCTTGAAACTGACTCGGGGAAGTGGGGCTGACCGAGATGGTTCTCTTCCTCCTTCCCGCCGGCAGTGACCTTGTTCGAGCTCACCGTCGTCAACAACTGGTACATCATCATGGTAGGGGCCCGCTCGGCTCCGGAAGGCCCTCCCGCTGGCAGCGCCCGGCTGCTTCTCACTGGGGGGGGGGGGTGCGCTGCCCCGCCCACACCTGCAGACTTGGGGGTGCCGGTCACGGGTAGGGCTTCTACGGGGACATCACAGACCCGACCCAGGAGCCTTGAGCTGTGGCTCCACCCACCCCTCCCTGTGTTTGCTGGACGTGGCTGTTGTCCCTGCAGGTCCCTCGGTGGCCAGAGGGGCTGCTCAGCCTGTCTGTCCTCCCATGGCCGAGGGAGTGACTTTCCAACCAGGAGCTGGCCAGGGTCGTTGGTTTGGGATGTTTCTGTTCCCGAAACGCTTCCATGTTGCCACCCCTCCTGGGGACAGAGACCTGGAAGCATCCGGGCTTCGCGTGGCCTGGCGGGATCTCCGGACCCAGGGGTGCAGCTCACCGTTCGGTGTCTCCCCAACCCAAGACCCAGCGGAAAGGGCCCAGGGACGGGGGGCGGCCGAGTGGACGGTGACCAGGCCCCCCGGCCTCGCTCACCATCCGCTTCCCTCTCTCCAGGAAGGCGTCACCTCTCAGACCTCCCACTGGAGCCGCCTCTACTTCATGACTTTCTACATCGTCACCATGGTGGGCACCGCCAGCTGCGAGCGCGGCCACGAGCTGCCAGCTGCCCTGTCCACTGTGGGGGGCTGAGGGGGAGGGCGCTGGGTGGGGCCGGGGCTGAGCTCCCGCAGCTGCGCCCACCGCACACGCTCTGGCCTTCCTCCCCGTGCCCGCCAGGTGGTGATGACGATCATCGTGGCCTTCATCCTCGAGGCCTTCGTCTTCCGCATGAACTTCAGCCGCAAGAACCAGGACTCGGAAGGTGAGCCGGGGCTGGGGGTCCGGGTCCTCCATCTGGAGCTCACGTTTGCCATGACCTCGAACATTTCAAGACAGAAAAACCCCAGGCCCCGTCATGGTCACATGTCACAGCTGAAGAGACCGCAGGGTGGGAGCGTGTGGGGAGCAGGGCGCCCGCTCCCAGAGCCTCCTGGCCCCCTCCGGGTGTCCCTGCGTTGCTAGGGGGCGCGCGCCTGAGTGCAGCCGCCTGGCGGATGGAGACGGCCAGGCCGATGGAGACGGCCAGGCCAAGTGGCTCTTCCCGCCCGCTGCAGCTCGGGACTGCGGGCGGCCACTGCTGCCTCCCTCCCAGGTTCCCTTCTGCACCCTGGTGCTTCAGCCCCTCCAGATGCCCCACCCAGACTGCCCCGTGCTCACTGCTGTTTTCCGAACCTCAACTGGGTCAGGCTCCCTGGCTGTTTTCGGGGACGCCCCCAACCCTCGCTGGGCCCTGTAAGCTGCTGGCCTGCCCAGCGCTCCAGACGCCCTCGCGCGGCAGAAGGGGCGGCCATGTGGGGGTGGGCTGCACACCCTGAGGGGCCAGAAGAGGCTGGCTGACCCCAGCCGGGCCAGATGGCGGCCTGCACCCTGGCTCCGGCCCACGCTGCCCTCCCTCCTGCAGTGGACGGCGGCATCACGCTGGAGAAGGAGCTCTCCAAAGACGAGCTGCTCGCCGTCCTGGCGCTCTGCCGGGAGGTGCGGGGCACCGCCTCCGACGTCTCCCGGCTGCTCAAGATCCTCTCGCAGATGGAGAGATACGAGGTGAGGCGCGGCAGCCCGGCCACAGGCGCAGGGGTGGTCGGTCTCCGCTTCCCGGAGCCCCCCTCAAATCTTGGGGCGCTGCCGGGCGGCAGGGGCAGAGCCAGGCGAGCGGGTGGGGGCTTGGCCCGAAGCCCGCTGCAGCCTCTGCTCTGCTTCAGCAAAGCGCCGTGGTGTTCCTGGGCCGGAGATCGAGGACCAAAAGTGACCTGAGCCTGAAGATGTACCAGGAGGAGATTCAGGTAGGCGCGCCCGGCCGCGGGCCCAGGCTGCCTGTGCGCCCAGGGCGGTGAGACGGGGCGGGAGGCTCCCTGGGGAGAGCTGCGACCACTCACCGGAGCCACAACCCTAGTGTCCAGGACTTGGGTGGGGGCTCCTGAGGAACGGGGCCTCCCCCGGGGTCCGCGGCCCGCCCCCCTGCAGGCAGTGCTGCCAGGTCTTTGGCGTGCGCGCGCGCAGCCGCGCTTTCTCCAGCGCTTCCGTCTCGTGCTCTGAGCCCGCCGTGCGCGACCTGTGCTCGACCTGTGCGCGACCTGCGCGCAACCTGCGCGAGGCCCGGAGGGGGGGGGAGCACACCTGCTGCGGCCTGCGAGCTTCCGTTTCCCCGGATGTAAGCGAGTGCACTGCCAGGCCCGAGGGAGAGACCCCGGGAGGGAGTCGGGGGCCGGCGGAACGTCACCGTGACTGGGCCTCACGGCAGAGGGCCGAGCACGCTCACATGGAGCGTCGCGCCCTCCAGGGCAAGAGCTCCCCGTTGTCTTCCTCTTCAGGGCTGTAATCCGAATGTCCAGCAGGTCTGGGGGTGCAGGGGGGCTTTCCGCCCGGCTTTCTTTGCTGACCCCTCCCTCCGGCTGCCGGCTGGGGCTATGAGGTCCCAGCACCCCTGGCCTGGGGGGCTACGCGGTCCCAGCACCCCTGGCCTGGGTGGCCGCGCGCCGCTCAGCACCCGCCGCTCTCTGCCGCAGGAGTGGTACGAGGAGCACGCCCGCCAGCAGGAGGAGCAGCGGCCGCGCAGCGGCAGCGGCGTCCTGGCCGCCCAGCAGCCCCCGGGCGGCCGCCAGCGCTCCCAGACGGTCACCTAAGCCCCGCGGGACAAAGCCATCTCTTCTATGCAATAACACAATAGTATTATTTTCCTACGACGTATCGCGATGGCGCGTGCGGATGTACACGCGCTCCTATATATGCACATATTTATACGGAGAGCGGAGATGGCGGGCAAGATGGCCTCAGGCTGAAACCACCTGCCCTGTCTCCTGAGCCCCAGAAGTCGGTTCGGCTTGCAGGGGTGCCCAGGGTGCCCGTGGGCCGCGGCGAACCCAGAAAGGCCCTTCACTCGCATCGATCCTGCCGCCTCCGCCGTCCGCCCCCCACCCTGGCCACCCCAGGCCGTTCTCCGATGCTCCTCCCAGCCCCGCTCTCCAGCTGACAGCTCCCCCGCTGACCCCTGCACCCACATCACGGGGTCTCTGGCTTTAGGGAAGAACCACTTAGCAGGGAAAACCCACGTCTTCGGGGTTGGTGTTCCCAGGTCTGTGATGAGGCCCGGGCTGTCTCTGAATGTTCTCTGGGGGGCCCAGGGCCTCGGAGGAGTTTCGAGGGTGTGATGATGGGGTGGTCGGCACCCAGGGGTGCCGGCGCAGGCTCTGCTGGGCACAGGCCCTGGCTCTGGGCGCCTTCTGCCCGCGTGTTTGGTTTCTGCTTGTTGCAGAAGTCCTGGTGTGGGCTCCCGTGGCGCCTGGGCCCAGCGGGGGGAGGAGAGCGGGCAGGGGCTGCG
>PVHY01020229.1:0-25942 GCA_004024945.1 Uropsilus gracilis | reverse complement strand
TCTCCTCCTTCTCCTCCTCCTCCTCCTCCTCCTCCTCCTCTGAACCCAGACAGGCAACTGGTCACCCAGCTTTGGCCACAGAGACAGGGCCCTCCCCTCAGCAGACCCCTGGTCGTGCAAGGAGCCAGGCTCTCTGCCATCAGCTGGAAGCAGCGTCTGCCTTCGAAAGCTCCCTCTCCCCATTCACAGGCTGGGGGGACGCACTCAGGGAACACGAGGCTGGTCGTTAAGTAGAAAGTGCCACACATGTCGCCCTTTTGTTATTCCCTTTCTGCGCTGTCACTCTGACAAGCTCAGCCTGACACAGGGGCATTAATTTTTCATGCCACCCTGCCAGAGACACACAGATTTGTTTGGCCCAATGATAAATGAAATGCAAATATGGCTGGAAGCCCAGGACGGAGATGCTGAGATGACAGGTCACACCCAGCTCCACCTCACCCCACTGCCCCCCCCCACGCACCCCTGGCGGCTGTTTTAAGCCTGCTCCAACCTGTGTTCCTGAGCGGAAGGGGACCGCCCTGGAGAGGGAGCGCAGCAAATCTCACTGGGTGGCGGGAAAGTTGATTAAGAAAAATTCACTCCCACCACAGGGCTTCTGCTCTCTTGTTTATCTTCATTTGAACCTTCCTGGGTAGATGAGTGGTAATTGCCAGCCCCTTCCATTCTTTTTTCCGGAAGCAGGCAGGGCATAAATTATAAAATAAATAAATGATTAAGAAACATCTAATTATTGTTATTAGTTTCTTACTTCAAGGTGCTTCCAAGCTGCTTCTTATTAAAGTCATTCATCAGGGAGCGCCGTGCCCTTTCTGCAGGCTCTGCTCCCGGCCCCGCGCAGGCCTCCCGTCTCCTCCAACGCACGGTGCTTCATAAACACCGGGGATATTGATGGCCGCGAGGTCCTCCCTCAGTCTCAACTCCCGCGTGATGGATGGACGCTTCCCGAACATGGCGACTATTTCTCCAACCATTCATCAGCCCTCCCGCAAACACAGGTGTCAGCCGCGCCACGTCAGCCTCCCACCGCCTCCCCGGAGCCTGCGTGGGGAGCACAGCCCGCAGCTCCCGCTCGGGGACCTCATCGATTTTTCATGCGCTGCAGTCCCTTGACTTATTAAAGATTTATAACAGCGTCATTATTTACCAAACAAGCTCCCAGGCTGCGTCCCCGGCCCCAGCACCAGGCCCTGATCACACGAAGCAGGGACCGTCCTCCAAGTCCTGCGGCCCCCAGGGAGTCACCATAGCAGAGGTGGTGGGGTTCTCCGTCTTCCTTCGAGAAGGTTCTCTCTAGGCTCCGGGAGCAGGAACTGCAGGGCCAAAGGTGCGTCGTGCTGCTGAAGGCCACCGCAGGAGGAAGCAGGCCATGGAGCTAGGACTCTCCTGCCCTCACCACCCCTCTGATCCACAGGCCAAACCACTCCCTTCCCTCATGCCACAGGTGGGAGCGCTACTGCTGCCAGGTAATGCGGTCAGCAGCACGGCAAGCAGCACAGACCAGAGACAGAGAACTCATGAACTCCACGAAGATGGCCTGAGCTCCTGCAGGTTCAGGCGCTGTTCCACGTTGGGGGTGACTGAGCACCCGACATGCAGGAGTTGGGGGTTTCTTAACACTCACTCCCCCTGGGGTTTCTTCTCTGCCAAAGACTCCACCCATCCACCCCCAATATGGACATGCCGGACCCTCCCTCCCTTTTCTGTCTAGCAGCTCATACACAGGCAGTAACCACAATCCTGGGGGTCATGGGATGGGAGAGGTTTTCAGATACTGGGGGGGGGGGGAAATGAGTCTGGGGAATATATCATTCCTGGTCAGGAGACAGAGGCTTCTTCAACTAGAGGCGGTGAGTTTGCAGAACGGCAGCCAGCGATGGCCACGTCTGAGGGCAGATTTGCTGCCAAATGAGATGCTAACATGTTGAGAATGGCGGCAGAGTAAGGGCTTGTCCTTGATGAGAGTTGGGGCGCTAGGCCAGCCCTGCTCCTGCCCTGTGTCTGAACTTCCTGTCCTGTGAGAGTTCTAAGCTGCCTTTCTTTCTCTAGTAGGAATCCCACAGGAACAATGATCCGTGCAGGCCAGGGCTGGATGGGTGCTGCAATGAGTGGGCCAAAGTTTGGGGAGAGACAGGATATTGCACTAATAGTACCTTCCAAGAGTGATTAAGGACTAAGAGAAAATAAAAAACAGACTGCAGGAACTAGAGACATGATGATTAAACGCAGGGTGAGATGTGGGGTTGGGTATTAGCAAAAATGTGAAATCCAGATAAAGTCTGTCATTCAGTTAACAATACCAGACCAGGTCATTTCTGAGTCATTTTGTCCCGCTGGTTATGTAACATGCCGCCATTAGGGGAAATTGGATAAAGAGCATGTGGTAATCTTTGTGCTAATTTTGCAACTTTTCTCAAAGTCTGAAATTATTTAAGTTGCAAAAAAAACCACAAAAACTTGGGGTAAGGCGACGCTCTTAAATTGGAGAAATTCCCTCATTTCCTGTAGCAACATTTGCTCAGAGAAAACAGAACTTTCTACAATCTAGGATTTTCCTCTGGTAACTGCAGGTGTATGTGGTGACTATTCAATTTCCTTGTTAAATACAGTGCAGGTGGAGGGGGTAAGAGGAGGAATAAATAAATACAGTGCAGAGTAATGGAGCTATATGTGAAAATAAACTTTGAGGAAATAGGTCTAGGTCCATATCTAAGACCACTTATTACCTATGTGATTTTGCGGTAAGTTATTTGCTCTCCCTGTGTTTCAGTATACAGATGTAAATAACTGAAATTATGGAGCTTATTCTGGCTGCACATTGTGTTACTTAGAGCTGAAAGCATCCTATATGACACAAGCAACAATAAAGACGGACAAAAGGTTCTTCTCTCATGGCAGCTAATCCTGGTGGAGGAGACACAATACACTAGTGAGGAAACACATAAGAATTTCAGACTAAGAAGTGATACGAACATCGAACAGGCCCTTCAGACAAAGACTAACTGCAGATGGAAAGACAACACTGGATGTAGAGGCCTGAGGAGAACTTGATGAGGTTCCACTTGAGATGAGGAAGGACTTGTCACATGAGCATCTGGGGTGACGAACACTTCTGGTAGAGCAAACAGCAGTGCCGAGGTCCTGCGGTCCAGACTCTAAGGGGTGGTTTCTGCACCTGAGGTGAAGGAAAGATGGTCGTAGCCGGACTTGGAGAAGTGGACAGACTTAAGAAGCTGATGCAGAAGTCTCATCAATAGACCATGGAGGTTTACACTTGGGTGTTACCAATGGGGCAAAAGAGAAGTGTGCAGATTTATAACCTAATTACAGAAAGCTTGCAGTCTCTTTGAGATAAGGATGAGGACTGAGGGAAAGAGTAGTGTTAAGGATGGATGGATTCCCAGTTTTTGGAACAAGCAGCTGGGTGAATGGTGATGCCATTTACTGAGTTCTAGAAAAGGATGAAAAAAATGGATAAAAAGCAATATTTAAAGAAATAATAATTGAAAATTTACAAGTCTTATTCATGAAGTGCAGGATACAAACATATTTTTAGTCCCCTCCCCACAAAGGCTCAGCATAATAAAACTTATGAAAAACAAAGAGAGGCATCTTCAAATCATTTAGGGAGAAAAAAATTCCATCTTCAACGGAACAGCTTTACAACTAATAACTGACTTATCAGCAGAAACAATAAAGGGCAGACAACCATGGAAGGAAAATGAAAGAAAATAACTTCCAACCTAGAATTCCATTACCAGTGAAAATACTCTTCAAAAGCAGAGGCAAAATAGACACTTTCAATCAAGTAATAAGTGAAAGAGGGCATTACCAGCACATTTCAAAATGAAATACTAACAGGAATTCTCAAGGAAAACAATCATATAAAAAGTGAAATGCAGGAAGGGCTGAAGAGCAACAGAAAGTACATATATTGGTGAACCTAAGTGAACGCTGACTTCCAACATGCACAACATTGGCAATTATATCATATACATGTGTGTATACACAAGTACTAAATGTGGAAAGGAGGAATTAAATTGTTATAGGTTCCTGAAGGGGTAAAAATGACTGTCTCTTTGACTTATGAATCAAGAATCCTTGTTAAATTACAAGGATATTCACTAAGGGAATGAATCACAAATAATTGAGCAGAGGTAGGGGAGATAGAATTTTAAAAGTGCTTGATTGATCTAAGAGAAAGGCAAGAGAGGGAGAAATTACAAAACAGGTGCAACATATAACAACAGTAAGATCACAGAAAACCCCACACACATTGGCCTAATAGTTCAGTGTCAATAAACCAATCACCCCAATGAAGCCTCCCCATGATCATGTACAGATTAATCAGCACATTTTACAGAAGAATTCTTGGCATAGAGAAGCTCACACCCAAGTGTCCTTTACTTAGAAGTCACGGGACCAGAATTGGGACTGAGCAGTTACCTCGTCAGGTGCCTCCCTGAGCTCTGTCCACCCAACACTGCTTCTGGTCAGCCCTTCCCCAGGCTGCACCGATTCCTGCAACAAGCACCCCAGTGGGCTTGCTGGGGCCACACTGTTGCCATGGTGACCATGCTAATACACCAACCAGATCTCATCTCTGCCCTAAATTAAAATCTTCCTGGATTCTCATTTACTTCAGAACAAATAGAGTAGGTCATAAAAGGCACTTCTAGATGGGGCCTCTGCAAATCCTGCTCTCCCTCCAGCCACAGCTTCCTGCTTTCGTGCCCGACATTCTCGAGCAGTCTCCAGTCTGGAAGGAAATGCTCCCACACTCCTCTTCTTTAAAACCCCTAACCCCACCTCTACTGTTACTACCGATGGCATCGTGAGGCGAGCGTGTTCTGGGCCGGGCACTGTGCCGAGGGCATCTGTGAGTCAGTCCCGTGGTTCACAAAGCTGCACGGCAGATGCTGTTGTCCAACCTCTAAGTGGGAAGATGGCCCCAGAAGGGTTGGGTGGGCCCCAGAAGGGTTGCTGGGGATACCCAGCAGATCCACTCAGGCAGTACCACGTGCCTGGTACGCTCGGGGGCTGGGAAGAGCAGGGCACAGCACACACCCTCGCTCTCCCACGAGCTCACACACAGGCTGCGGCAGCTGGTAGGTAGTGCAATAGGGAAATGTGGAAGGAAAAAGCGTGGGAAGTGTTGGTGACGTTTTAGAAGGATAGTCAGGAAAGGGCTCCTGGAGACAGTGATGTTTGGGTAAAAACGTGTACAAATTGAAGGGGTGGGGCAGGGTCTAGGCAGAAGACCGGGAGCTACTCAGGAAGCAGAGGAGCTGTGTCTCCAGGGCATCATATAAACAGCAAGGTGGCACTTGTAGAACTGGTAATTACCCATCTTCCACTGGACAACCCTGTCCTCCCGCAGAATAGCTACTAGCCAGCTTGTGGGGGTTAGGGCTATGTCCCTGGCATCCAGATGTCGCAAAACTCAAAACTCCAGTTCTGGGTGAGACAGTTGAAAGGACCTTCTCTCATCACTTCTCAGACCTGGAACCCCAAGGTAAGCACCCTCCCCCGACCCCAGACCTTCCCACCCTTTCTGAGGGAGCAACGACTATCACCCTGGACTAGATTCTCACTCTCGGGGAACTGGATCTGCCGCCTGTGGGCCTCTGTGAATTCTCCCCAAAGGGCAGCACAAGGGCCACTGTGGCAGGAAAGGTGCACCGGGCACACTGATCATTCAGCTATTTGAAAATAAAGACTTGCAAATGCTAGGACAAAACAATCCTGCAATATTTGCAGGGCAGTTAAATGCCTTACGATGTGTGGACTCTTCCAGGCCCAATGAAAGCCCAGGCGCAGTCAGTGCGCACAGGGTTAAACTCCTTAGAGAACCTAAAGCAAAATTCTGCCATTTAAATCAGACAAGTTTGCCAAGTACTGTGCAAAAGGGTCTTCAGTCATGTGGCTGACACTTGCCCTCTGCTAGGAACAGTCTCCAGGCTCCAACTCCAAGCCATAAGGCTGTGCTTTCAGCAAAGATGTGCTCTGCGGTGCATATTTAAGTTTCCATGGAGAACGATGGCCGTGGCACTCATTGAAACAAAGCCCTCCCGCTGATGATACTCGCAAGTGGTACAGAATAAGCATTTCCGGAGGATAAGCACACAACACAATGGACTTTGAAAACACACTGGATCGTGATCTCTAGTGCCCCCAAGTGACCGTAAGTGGCATGACACCCTCGATAGGAAGTCCCATCCTGAGGGGTATAAAGACCTCCAGATAAGTTTGGCCAACAGGATGGTTCACAGGAGAGCTATCCCCGGCAAGAGTGGTCCATACAAGAACGGTTCCTTTTATATTGTAATTTCCTCCCATCATAAAGTTTGGTAGAAGAGGAAAATAATAGGAAATCCTGGAATGGAGTCAAAATGTAAATCCTTGTTCAGTTCCATAGCCTAGAACAAAATGCCTCTTTGAGAAAGTGGGAGAGTGGGAATAATTATCTCTGGTTGTGAAAATTAAACAAGCACAGCTGGGACTTTCTGGTTTAAAATTTTACGGATATATTATCCATGTGTAGCCTTCTGCAACTTGTTTTTTCACTCAACACCTCGACTTAAAGCATTTTGTCTGATCAGAGGAAAACAAATACCGTTTCTGCTTAATTTCCAAGGTTAGTCAACACCAAAAAGATAGAGGCTGGCAAGAGGAGAGGAAGATGGCTTGGCGAGGACATCGTGTAATAAATTTATTATATTTTGTTACATTTTCCACTTTTCTCGTAATTCCAACCGTATACTATATAATCAACTGCTGTTCCAGAAATAAAACGCTTTAAACATAAAAATAGAAAATCTGCTTCTTGAAAGTGTATACACCTTGAATAATAAAATATACAAATAAATAAACAGACATCAGTGGCACATCTCATGCACTTGATCTAAAATAATTTAAAATGTATGATACACTTTTCTTCCGGCCTCCGGGAGAGGCTTCCTGCGTTCATGACTGTGCAACTGAAGAGGAAATGATACAGAACTCGCTCTGAGTGGTACGTGAACAGTACCCAAGTGCTTGGTGAGTGACAGGACATGCTGCTTTTAAGGCAACGACAGCAATTCCAGTGTGGACACTGAAGAGTTCGATCAAGAACCTACTTTTGTCACGGGGCCTGAATTCATTTTTAACCAGTGGTGAGAGGCACAGTTGGTGAGCGACCCTCTAGGGGACAGAAATATCTGCGAGACCCGGAGAATGTCCGCTCTGCAAATACGCCAACCGCCTCCCCATCCGCTGTGAAGACACCTCCCTGTGCAGAACAGCACCTGGCAGATGTTGTACCACAGGGTCGCAATGACACGAGGGCACCCGCCCTGGTCAGGCTCTCCAGAGGAGCCACTTCCCACCCAGACTTGAGCGTCTTTACTCTGTGAGATGTTGGGAATATCAGGTACAGCGTGTTGTGTTGTGTTTTGCAGGGAGCCACCTGATGAAGCCACCTGAGCAGCCCGGCAGATGACTCTGAAGATGCTGTAGTACACTCAGCTCACCACAGGTTAAAACTCAATTTCACCTGCCCCCACAGGTCACGTAAGACTGCCAGATTCGGGGAAGTTTTCTGATATCTTTAACTACATGGGAAAATACTGAAGGTTGCATGAGACAAAGCAGACCCCAAATAAAATGCTTCACGTTCAAAATTTTCAACCGAAAACCGTTCCTGAAACCACATTCTGTGCAGAGAACCGGCCACGGAGGAAATTCAGCAGCCACCTGGGGTTTGCTTTACAACAAGGGGACAATCAGGCCTTCAGAATCACAGACGGCTTGTCCAACGCTCCCGAAGGCATTTTCTAACTCTGGTGACTCCCTGCTCCTCCGACTGTCCGGTCCTACTACACCTCCAGGCACAGGCTCCAAGGAAGGACACGAACCCTCCAAGCGTGACTGCTTGTGCCAGCCAACCACAGGCCCTGACTGCCACCCACAGCCAAGTGCTAGGCCGCCCCCCAAGTGCTCTACCGCCCCCAAACCAGAAAGGCCCCCTAATGTCAGACGGATGGAGGTTGTCATGAGCAGTTTTCAAGCTTTCTCCCCCTCTCCAACAAAGCAGAAGACACAGAGGTCGCCACTCCCGAGTACTTCGTAAGGCAGTGATTTTCATCACGTCGGCGGAGGGAGGCTGTGTCGCAGGGGTGCTCTGTGCTCACTGCGCCAGGGCCACGCAGGAGTCTGGCGATCCCAGTCACTTCCGGGGCCCCCACACCCTACATGAAGGAGATTAAAAGCCTGGGAGCGGACCCAGGTGTTGCCCAACGTTCCCTAGATGATACTTCTAGTAAGTGAGAATCCCAAGCAAAGCATTCAGAAGAGACTTAGCAGAGAGCCTTGGGAGGCAAAGGGGTGGGAGACCTGAAAAGTCCTGAGTCTGCGATGGGTCTCCCTTCTCCACCACATCAGGAAACACTGGGTTTAAAAGGACGTGGGCGGGATTGAGAACCTAATCCACGCAGGTTGCCACGTAGGCCGCAGGCTCAGCCTCCGTATGACCATTGGATGGGACAGTCCAAGGTTTCCTAGAAGAGCTCTAAGTCTCTACAAAAGCATTTTAAATCTGTTAGCGCTATCAGAAGCCACATTCTCTTCTGTGACCACGATAGGATTTTAGAGAAGATATAAAAAATTAAAATCTATAGAAAATGGCAGGTCATTTTAGAACAAAATACTTAGGAAAGTCTTCAGGCTTAAATACAGTATATAAACCAGTGTGTTCAACATATCCAATTCCATTCCTGCTTGCAAAATACTTATTTTACACACAATCTTGCCAATAAGGGGAAAAATCAGCATGTGCAGAGTCTAAGAAGCCACACTCATGCTCTTTGATGGACGATGAAGCCACATTTAAAAAATTACAAATTCAAAAATAGAGCTCCATAATTTAAGAGTTGCCTCTTTTAAAAAAACTTACATTTAGTCTCCTATTTTGAGTCAGTTGCTTGCATAGGTAGTTAAGAGCATGCTGTCTGGGGGGGATGGAGGCTGTGCAACATCGGTTTCATAGCTTGGGGGTAGAAAAGAACTGGTCATGCTTAAAATACAGCTGCGAAAACAAATACGTTGGAAGTTGACCCAAAGGCAGAGTGAGACACTGCGCGTTTACTGAAATAAAAGTATAGGATTTCCCCTCAAAAGATGGAGTCAGGTCGAGCAATAATGTACCCTTTATGAAATTAAAGCCAGCCCGCAGAGTAACAGCCACTTTTCGTGTTTATGTTTATGATTCAGGCACTGGTTTGTCAGCAAGTTTTGCTCATCTTGGTTCCAAGTAATACAAAGTTCAACGCCCCTCACAGAGTCTGTGTTTTATTGGAAGTGTGCTTTTGATTTGCAGACTATTTCAAAACCCAACCCAGAAACCCTGATGACTTCTGAATCCATTAAGTACAATCGTCTACAGGGGAAACGATAACTTGGGCCGTTCAGTAATTTGTTAGGATGCAGTGTAATGTCAGATGTCAATCTACTTTTAAAAACATTTATTTGAAACATGAGCATTGTTCACAGCAACTTTCTGCTCCAAAACAGTTGCCCTTACCGTTTCCTTGCTATACTATTTTTCTTCATTCCTATTTCAGAAGGATGACAATTTCTTTTTCCACCACAACCCCCACCAACGAAAAAAATCCCCACTCTATGGACTCTCAAAATGTGATCGGCTAAATGCTAATGAACAGCAACTTTGCGGTGAATTTTCAACGCCCAAGGAGCGAGAGCTCGGTCTGAACAGTGGATGGAAGAGCAAAATGTGTCCAAAGATGAAGGGCACTTTTAGTTTCCAGACCTTAACAACCTTGCTCCGGCAGCCCAGGGAGCCTTGGTAGATTCAGGGAGTCCTTTCCATCGTTTTGTGCCGGAGGACCATCACTCCGCCTGGGACATGGTTGGCACCCCCCAGCCCATGGGTTGTGTCCCCCAGGCTGCGTGACCACAGCAGCTCGAGTTTCAGCTTGCTGCGACAAGCAAAGCTGGCCCTCAACTAATCTTTGAGGAATGAATGAATGGACTCATGTACGCATGAATGAATGATGGATAATGAAAGCATGGTGACCACGAGCCAGGGCGGCCTCGGGGGCATCACACCACAAACACTCGCACATCCCCTCAGCAGGCCCAACTCAGGATCAACCCGCTTGGAGACTGCGCCCAGATGACACAGAGAGGAGGTGGTCTGGACATGGCATGAGTGTAATAGTTCTTTGTGCTTCCATGTTAGAGAAGGGTTGAACAGAGGCAGGGCGCTGGGCTGTCTTGAGGAGGTTAAGCGTCCAGTGCACTGGATGTTTACAGGAAAAGAAACGCGAAGCTTTTCTTCAAGCCAACACCACAGACGCAGCACTACCGCTGGTTACTCTGCACATACTGGGAAACAACTGCTCTGACTGGGCCTGGCTGGTGGTCGACCAGAAACCTGGGCCTTCCCTCCTTAGCAGATGACTTTTTACCCAGAACACACGCATGCGTGCTGTGCCAAACGTCACTAGGCAAGAGAACAAACACACCCATGTCCCTACCACTATATCGAAGAGTGAACTGAAGCAAGGAACAACGTTCCCATAGGTATTTCACACGTCAGAGAGCACCCTTCCTTCATGCTTTTGGCCAAAATATCCTCTCCTGTGGCTAAGAGCTGCACCTAGTAGTGTGGGGTGTTTAACAGGAGTCTCACTGTTGGCCACGCACAGCGATTCCACAGCTTCAGGACGCCTACCTGATGCCATTAAGTCCTGATTTTCCCCCCCACTTATAGCTGAAACAAGGACTAAACTCCACAGACATACAGTTTATAGATACTGAAATTTTATTCTGGATCCCATGGAAATTTAAAGGAGTCTGTAGTTGTTGCTTTTTTTTTCTTTTTTTAAAGACACAAAACATATGGAAAAATCCATTCCTGAAGGAGTCAAGTATAAAAACATTTACCACTGTGAATATTAAATCATTTTCTATTAATGCTTAACTGATTATAGGCACCAGCCCCCAAGTGTCTAGTAAAACCCTCTGTGTAGTCAAACTACAGCTCTAAGACTGCTTCGGATAGATTCCAACCGAGACTCACTAAAGGAAAAGGAAAGGCTCAAACTAAACGCTTCCTGGTATCGGTGACCCGGTATCTGGTGCATCTTTCCCAGGAAATACAAGCAGTACAGCAAAGCTGGCCATGGCGAAACACTGATCAGGCTGTTCACGTGCCTCTGGAAGCAGCAGGAATAGAGCTGGGGACCCGCTGCTGGCCGGCAGGGGGTGGTGAGGCTGCCTTAGAAAACCCTGGACACTACACAGGGCCCCTGGGCTCCTAGCAAGGAGGGAGCATGGGACAGAGTCACGGCTCACAGGGATGGGAACCCCAGGGCAACGGCCACCAGGCCAAGAAGGTACGTCTTAAATATCACCAGGGTCTAAGAGTCCAGCCACCACTATGCCAATGGCCGCCAGACTGGCAAGTCACCGGCTAGTCCTCAAATCAGCAGCAAAATAAAATTAATGACCTACTGAAAACAGTTCCCACGAGGTATTCATGGGGGCGGGGGGGGGGGAGGCAGTGCAGAATCGGTGGCTACGCACGCGTGCTGCTCTGGTCACCTCACATCCAGCAATACTGAGAAAGGAGTCACAAGGGGAGCTGCGTGCCGAGGGCGAACCCCAGTGCCGAGGGCGAACCCCACGAGCCTAGACTGAGAAACAAACTTACTATTTAGAAGTGTGTGAGCTCCGCGTGCTGTGGATGTCATGGCAAAGTGACAAGTGGGAGGCAGACACAGTCAGGAACACGCCTCTTCAGACCTTTAAACGAAATACTGAAAAGGAGGGGAGCCTGGGGACCGTCAGGAGACCTCCGGAAAGTGAGCGAAGTCGCCGCGCTTGTTTATTTGTGAAACTTTTTTGAGGCTCCTTTCCTCTGACGAGGCAAGGCAATTCGCACTGATGATGCCAGGTGGAATGTGCTCCCATGCTGCCAGCGCTGGGCGAGAGGAAAAGCTTAAGTACGAAGAAGAAACAAAGGAGTCAGTGACAAGCAGTCCCAAGTCAGACTGACGGGCAGGACCAGGCGGACGCATGCGGACACCCTGCCCTGCTGGGCTGCAAGCCGCCGCTTCCACCAACTCTGGGCCCCGGGCCTCCTCCTTCCTCTCCAGGCTACAGGGAGGAGACAAGCCAGGGCAGCCAGGGCCCAGGACACGCACACACATGGACACACACACACACACGGGACACACACAGGGCTGCCAGGGCCCAGGACACACACACACACACAGACACATGGACACACACGCGGACGGACGGACACGGACACACACACACACACACACACGGGGCAGCACAGAGGGCCCACTTGCCCTGCACAGAGGATGCCAGAGGAGGAGGGTGGCAGGGATTCACACATCTGGCCTAGGATCTGCGCTTTCCTCAGGAATCTCCCAAAGGTGTCAACTGTCCCTAATGTTTCAAAACCCTCAAGGCCTGAGCCAGCACGTTCGGAAGGAAGGAAATAAGGTAACCACTAATGACTGACTTTCCAGCTCTGCCATCTGCCGCCTCCTAAGAGGCATCCCTGGGTCAAGGCTGCTCACGGTGCAGGCACCTTGCAGACATGCAGGTCCTGGGAGACAGTGAGCTCGCAAGACGCCCAGCTTTGGCAGGTGAAGACTCACAGCCACCACAGACCTCCATCCTCTCTGATCCTGCCCCTGGCCGGGTCCACGCGCGTCTAGCTGAGCATATACCTGAGAAACATCAGTGTTAAATATTGCCCTTGACAAAGACTGGTAGGTGGGGCCAAAGTGCAGAAAGCAACAGTTTTCCCTCAGTTTTTCATGGTTAGTGTCACAGTTTTTAGAGCTCGTGGTGCCACGCAACAACCTGCAGTGAGGATCAATCCTGCTCAGAAGAAACCCACGTCAAACAGTTCATCCTCCCACAGAGCATGAGAACGACAGCTTAACTGGTTCACAGGTTTCAAAACCCTAGTGTCCAACAAAAAGTCATTAGAGTTTTCTATAAAGAAATATGTACAATTGCGAGGGGGGTGTCCAGGGTATTGTCTACAATAATTCCAGTTAGCTTGGTATTGATGCTTTGCCTATGGCTGTTATTTGGTTCAATGGCAGAATAAGGCGACGCTTTTAACCATTTGCAATTGAATTCTCTCTCACACACACTCACACACTCGAGCGCTCACACACAACACACAACACACACACACCAGGCACATGACCCAAAAATTACAAAAGCAGAGAGGGCTTTGGGGGAGGGGAGGAATCGGGGGCCCTTAATAAATAAACAATAAACTTCTTTACAGATAAAACACTGGGATTACAGGAATATCACTGAGGTTTCTGAGAAGGCCGTGCAGAGGTTTGCATGCTGGAAGGTAACTTTTTTGAGGGTTTCTCAGCAGGCTGCCTGCCGCCGGGAGACGAGGGTCCTCCAGAGTCTAGCTGGGAAGATCTGGATTTGCGAGCAGACAGCAGGGAATGTTTAGCAGAAGTAGAGTCTTTGGAGACGACCAGCTCTTTTCCAACTACGTCTGCCTGCGGCTGCTGGGAACCCGGGGACTGGTGGCCTCTCTCTGCCTTGTCGTCCACGGCATTCTTGCAGATGGACTTGAGGGAGCCCCCGCCAGCCTTCTTGGAGAGCAAGGCTGTCTTGCCAAGATCTGTGGAGCGCCGCGTTTCCTTCTGCCTCAAGGCCGACTTGAAGAAGGACAGGCCCTTGTCCTCGGACTTGCTGTCCCTCTTCAGGCCGGCCTTCACGCTGGCACCGGGGGAGCGCAGGCTGGCCATGGAGGAGCTCCTGACGTGCTTCCCGTCCCCTCGGCCCTCCCCCGCTCTGGCCTGGCTCACACGCGGGGAGTTGGGCTTGGAGCTAGAGAGGCTGGCTCTGTCCGAAGTCAGACTCTGTCTGGACCCCTCCCTGCTCAAGCTCCTGTCTGAAGTCCTGCCCTTCCCGGGAGGGAAGGGGCCCCGTGCGGTGGAACCCGAGGCTTTTTTGGCAGCTGTGGAGCCAGCTGTGTGAGCGAGCGAAGAAGCCGCCTTCTGCTTCTGTGGGGAAGGAGATGATGTGGATTCCTGGGACTTGGGGGAGGATACCTTTTTGGGTGGGGCGGGGGCAGGGGCGGGGGAGGAATGCCGTCCACTGGCCCGGGCAGAGGACTCTGCCTTGCTTCGGGAGCGGGAGGACTTCAGAGAAACCTTCACAGGAACGGGAGAAGAAGGGGAGGTACTTGAAAGCGAGGACTCCTGGCTGGCCAGAACCGGCCTCCCCTTCCGCACGCTCCTGTCTGGCTCGGAGGGGCCTCTGGAGCCTGGGGACCTCTTGGTTGTGCTCTCGGGTTTCTTGGTGAGGGACCCCGGGTGGCTCAGGGGCTTCACCTCCTTGACAGGGGAGCTGTCTACAGAATCGCTCTGATCCACATACGCGATCTGGTTATTGCTATCAAACGGGCCAGAGGCGGGGGGCAGGCAGTCCGCCTGTGCCACAGTCTTGCTTGGTGTCTCCACAGCACTGGAGGAGCTTGCTTTGCGGGCGTCAGTCTCGTCTCTGAACACGCCTTCCATGACAGCCAGAGGGGCCCGGCCCATAGCCCTGTGCTCGCGCCGGCCGTGACCGTCACTGGGCTCCTGGTGGCTGCTGGAAAGGTTCCGCAGGCTCCCAAAGCACGAGATGGAGACCTTGTCGTCCACCGCCTCCCCGATCTTCTCCAAGGTGGAGGCGGAGGTGTGGATGGGAGAGTCCCCTGAGAACCGGGACGGGGAGTTGGAGCGCATCTGCAGTTTGGCGGACAGGGACCAGGATGGGCGGATGCAGTTCTCGTTGACAGCCAACGGGCTGGTGACAGACGATCTGGCCGACAAGCTCTGCCGCTGGACACTCCTCACGAATGGTCGAGTTGAGAAGCCCCCTGGATCACAGCAAAAAGAATCTTGTTACAGGAAACCAACAAGACATTTAAGCAGCACCTGCAGCACAGGGGAAGCAGGCAGCCCTGCGGAGAGGCTGGCGCGGGGCCTCGGAGCCAACAACGTGCAGGTTCGAAAAGCCACGTGACGCTGACTTTCCCGAACCCAGTTCCCCTATCTCAAAAACAAGGCCATTCCAACTTGGGCATCCGCAGCTCACCTTCCGGCTCTACAGCAGAAGCAAGCAGAGTCCTCCTGTAATGTCCAGAGTAGACATTGTGGGCTTCACAGGTGAGCTATTCACACTGCTAGGGCAGCAGGAGCAGCCCCAGCTGACGCGTTCCAGTAACGCGTCACAGCCAAGGCAGGGTTCACGTGTGGTCTGTGACCTGCCAACCACTGCTCTACTCTGAGAATTAAGTCAGGTCTTCAAAGCCCTGTGCCAGCAGGACACCTAGTACTCCACCTGCTGTGTGAGACCAGCTCTTCACCTCAGTAAGGGCACCCAGAGTTCACCGGAGCGAAGTTCTTGCCAAAATGACACAAAAAGGAGAGCTAACAGCATCACCCACAACCCCACTCATGTCGGCAATCACTGACAAGAAAAGTGGACGCCTGTAAAGAACACACTTCTATTCCGAGTCATCTAAAACCTTCAGAGAAAATATCCTCAGTTCAGCTCCGTGCAGCAGGGGCTGTGACCAAGCGCCGGGGAGATGCTTGTGGGCCACTCCCAGCAAGGCCACCTGACAGTGACACAGCGTCAGGACACTGGTCTCAAGAGCCAGGCCACGCCAGCCACCTGGGCTGGTGGCCAAAGCTGTATTCCCAGGGAACCCCACACTTAAAGACCGAGCTGAAAGCAGCCTTGACCCAAACATGCAAAATGAACAGTCGGTTTCCCCTAAAATGTCCAGGGCTAAGCTGGAGCCCAGCTGTGTGGCCCAGTGCAGATGCGACCAGTCAGCTGGAGTGAAGCTGAGCTGGCACTGCAGCCGATCGCCCAGGCCTAGTCCGGAGCGTTGCTCCCGGCATCCAGCTTGCACCTCCATCTCATGTTTTCAGCACCTGTCCTCACCCACAAAGCACCCGACAGCCATCGCAGTCTGGCCAAGGAACGTGGCTCATCAGAGGTGAGCCACTCAGCTCACCAAAGACCAAGCTCAGGCTCCTCTCCGCCCAGTTTCCAGAGCACCAGCTGGTCTCCCCAGGCACCAAGGGTCCTTGTCAGAACCAGAGCCTGGCTACCACACCCCATGAGGAACTTGAAGGTAAAAACAGCTCAGTCTTTATCATAGACATCTGAAGATGTCTATGGTGACTATCTTCAGAATTCTAAATACCTCCTTTAAAGCAGAAACAACAGCCTTCGTTCTAGATATTTCTGTACTTAAAAGAAGGCGACAAAGACTTCTGCAGGAGCTGCGTGAGAAAAGGCAAGAACATCCGAGTCGGGGAGCTCCCACACCAGGCCCAGTGGCTGGACGCCAGGCAGCCCCGAGCCAATCACAGCTCACTGCACCCCTTAGGGCGATTCTGAAGATTCTGAAAAGCACTTTGGGAAAAAGTGCACATTAAAGTACAGAGCTGAAGCTCCAGCCTGCACACCTGCCACCTTAAAGGTGGAAAAATAATGAAGTGGAAGGGAAAAGTCCCAGGTCACAGAGGAAAAGCAAATGAATCCCCCTCGACATAAAATGGTATGTAAGACAATCATACTCCACAGCGCTGCAGCCACACTGTCTGTGACCCCCTTGACGTTCCCCCACAATCTCTGTGGGACTCAGATTCCCAAATATGAACGGTTCTGCGTTATAAACATGAGCTGCCATTTTTGAAACCCATCACGAAAGATACACCCACCGTCATCTTCGCTTCTTTCCCCTGTCATCTCCACAGACTCCGAGAGCGAGGCCAGGGAGGTACGTCTTGAGGAAGCTGCAGAGGTCACGCTGGCTTGCTTGCTCCCTGGAAGCCGGCTCACCCAGTGTTCACACAAAGATGAGCTTGTGGAGCCTACAGAGAGGAAGTAGGCAGCAAAGTCAGGCCAGAGTACAGTGCCAGCCTGGTCCTTACCATGTGGCCAGTATCAAACCCAAGACCCGACATCACACCTGCTCAAATATTGACCCCGTTCACAGGAAAAACAGAGGGTCAACTCCCACACACGTTTGCAGCGATGAAAGGGATGATGGCTTTACCTGCAATGCCCAAGTCCTAAGTGCTGGCACGTGCATGGAGCACAGACAGACATATGTTCCTGTTTCCATTCTATAAATATTTCTAAAGCACCTACAGGCCTGGTCCAGCTCTAAGCACTTGCAATAATATTCCTGAGACAGAGAAAAGAGCAGCTCTCCTGCTCGTCTGTGACCATGCAGGCACCTTGCCTTTTTCTAGTAAGCCTGTAAAAGAGTGTGGTGCATGGATATTTCCTTGGGGGAGAGAAGGGGGAGGAGAAGAGGAAGAGAGGGGAGAGAGGGGAGAGAGGAGAGGGAGAGAAGGAGGAAGAGAGGGAGGGAGGAGAGAGGGAGACAGAAGGAGAGGGAGGGAGGGAGAAGGGGGAGGGAGGGAGAGAGAGCGCACGCACATGCACTCTATGTCAACAGAGAGGGAGAGAGAGAGAGAGCGCGAGAGAGTGCGCATGCACATGCGCTCTATTTCAACCAGTCCTGGCCATTCCAGGGAGCACCTTAAACATCTCTTAGAGCCTAGAAACACTTCCTGAAACTGACAACGAGGAAGCAGCAGGACTGCCTCAGGCCAACCTCCAGAAGTTGTACCTCCTGAGCCATCCCGGCCTCTGCAGAGCAGGAAGAAGGCACTGGAGGCTATCTCTGGCCATACCAGGTGGAGGCAGAGTCTGCAAGGGGGTGATTCTGCTCAGGATTGCCTGTTTTTAGCTTCTTCAAACTTCCGCACTCCTGACCACCTCTGGACATGCAGAGGTTCATAATCCCAAATCTGATCACACATGACCTCATTCCAGGCCTCTGTGACATTCTCTTAAGCCATTAAGACACATGTGGCTTCTTGCTTGGATTATGTTGGCTGCATCACACCTCATACGTGGGTGCTGGTACCTGTGCTTATTACAGGCTGGATCCCATCACACTAACTCAGTCACCTAACACCAGAGCCTTCAGAAGCTAAAATAATCTCTCTCCACTCCCCACCCCCTGCAGTAGATTTTATTGTGAAAAAGAACTACTTCTAATGCACTTTACTCTTTGCAAAAGGCTTTTTACTGAATTTAGTAGATTTGCTGAAGGTGATGCACACACACAGCCCCCCTCGAGGCTGCATCACCACACAGACAGCACAGAGGTATGGTAAGCAAGTACGTGGCTTGGTGCGGCAGTCTCAAGATAACCTGACCACCCTGTGCAGGCCATATCTACTCCACTTCCAAACCCCTTCCTCCAGCTGCCTGCCCTCTGCCCATATCTCCCTGATTGCATCGCTCTGGTTTCCAGATACAGTGCAGAAGTGTGAGAATCTGCTCACACTGGGAGTCACAAGACCCAGTGGAGAAGTCCTCTGGATCACTAACTACAATCTTCTGCTCAGGAAAACAACTGCCCAAGCTTCATGCCAGCCTTACCCGCCACCGAGCTATTGGCTGACCATGAAGGAATCGCCGTCCGCCTCTGGTAGAAAAGGATGTAGGCCGTCTGCGTGCAGACCTCCTCCTCAGACAGCTGCTGCACGTCACTGTCGTCGAAGCAGTACCAGAGGCCATCCACGGAGTTCTTGCAGAAGGCTGCCAAAGAGAGTCACCATCAGTACCAGCGGCGGGCCCGCCTGACCCACAGAGCCATTCCATGACTTGTGCAAAGAACTCAAGAACATTCAAAGGCTCATGTAGTAACATAGAAAGAGGGAAAAAAATTCCACATGACACAGGCAAATGTTCCAAGAAATTCCAAAGGGATGGAATGCTATTTCCTCCTGGGGAACACAATCTATTTGTTTAAACCAATGGATCTCAAACAGGCCTGAGTTTGCCCCCCCTCCCTTCCTGTTCCTCCCTTCCCTCCACTACCCGCCCCCCCTCATATTAACAACAGCAGGAACATTTCTGAGCAGGGATACTACTGAACACCCAGAAAAGACCCCATGACAAAGAATTATCCAGCCCAAATGTTCATGGTGCTACGGTTTAGAAACCATAACTTGAGCATATTGAAATGTTTTAGGGTTTATTAGAGAAAAAATAGGACTAAAAAGGGCTTTTTACAACAGCAGCAGCTCCTAGCTGTTAAACACTTAGTAGCTGTGCACCTCACTTAACCCGTTGAGGTTGTTCTGTTGTCATTCCCACTTTACAGAAGTTAAAAAGATGAAACAGCTTGCCCCACCCATGAGGCTGATGAAGGGCAGGATCCAGTTTGATTCAGGTTCCAAACCTGTACCAGCACCCCTGCCCTTGTCCTGCGTCCCCTCAAGGGTGGCGCAAAGAACACTCCTAGGAAGTGCCTGGCAAACAGAACACCGACCGCGCAAACATGTGCGGCCTTTTCCCCAGTTCAAATGCTCAGCCTGAGCACATGAGAGCATTTAAGTACCAGCAAACACAGACAAGAATGCAGGGACCATGAAGGCACATCGTCCTGCGAGGGTAAAGCCGAGGGGTATGGCAGGCTTGATCCAGAAAGGGACATTCTCATCACACTTTCTAAGAAGACCCATGTACTGGGGTGAGGCTAAATGAGTGCCAGAATATTTAGCCCAACACTGGACCAGGTTCAGGAAGATCTGTGGGCAGGGCCAGAAGACCTGGGACTAAGTCCCTCCGTGTTTCTAAGCATGGAAGCCAAGAGAGATAAGGCACACCAGACAGGAGAGTAGAGTACGGTGCTAGAATCTGCAGCTATGAACTCACTAAAACCAAAGGGATGAGAAATGGAGGCACAAGCGGCAAACACAGCAAGTAAATCAGCAGCTGTCAGGCTGATAGCTGCAGGTCAGGCCTGATGGGTCAGTGAGCCTGTTGCTATGCCGGGTGGGGGTGGGGGTAGGAGTGTCTGTGGGAGGCACACCCAGAGAAGTAGCGGAACAGCCTCGTGGCGGAACAGCCTCGTGCCAAAGTCAGGCCACTTCCCTTCAGGATGAGGTGTGTGCAGCCGCAGGGTAGGAGCTCAAGCAGACAGCTGCTCACGCACGGGATGGTGCTGGATTGACAAACTTCTTTTTGCTTTTCTTTCTACTACCATTTTCTGAAGTGTTTCCTAGGACAGTGCTGCCTAAAGGGCGGCTCACAGCCATTAAAGGTCTACCACAGGGTAAGCGCCAGTGAGGTGAGGTGACAGTGAGGTGAGCGTTTCAACTTCCGCAGCATGTCTCAGAATCACAGTGTTGAAGCCAATGTCAATTCAGTTAAAAAAAAATTGCAAAAAAAGTCCTTTTATAGCAATCTAATATTTTTTTACCAATATCTGCTTTATTATTATTATTTTTTACATCATTTCAGTCCCTATGTAATATTGATATGAAAATTTTTATTGTGTTTCTACAGAAGTTTTGGTTTGTGGGAGATTCAAAATTTTAAAACTAAAAAGGTTCCTCATCACACATAATTTGAGAAGCCCTACTTGAGGCCCCCTTCCCAGAGCCAGTGCCACAAGCACTACAGCTGGAACTAGCACAATTAGTTAACACTGACTCAGAGTGTTCTCTGAACTAGAACTCTAACCATTTTTATATGCCAGAAATACAGTAGCGTGGCCTGAGCATGCAGAAGGGGAAATGATGCAGAAAATCTCCAAGCGGCAAGAAAGGAATGGTTGTGAAGCAGGTCTGGCCACTTCTGGCTAACAGGGTCACCTGGTGAGGGTGAGGGCACTTGCCTAAAGGTCACCAAACTAGAAAGATGTGTCCAACATCTGGCTGAGCTCCTGTCCCTAAAACTAATACCTGTAAGATAGCTGTGAGTTTTCGGGCATTTTCCAAAGTCTATTCTAAATGAAGAGCAAAATGATGGGCTAACATCTGGCACTATCACAATTTCTTGCTAGAAATCACGTATCGTGCCCATCCATTCTGCTGAGAATCTGTCATAAATGAAAAGTGCATTCTTCAGTAAAGCTGGAGCTGGAAGCACCAATCAGGGGTGCTGGCAAAGGCATTGTGCACCGCTCAGTTAGTACAATTAAATTACCCCGACATTCCCTTGGAGTTTAAAAGGCCACGAGTAGACAGTTTTTTGACTCAGTATCAAAGAAAGATATGTCTAGTAATACCCCAAAAGCAAAAGGCCAGCTAGATACACAACTGGTACCATACAGTGGCCCATAAAGTATAAAGTATGCAAGAAATGAAACCTGGTATTACCAGAACCAGAGTACAAGGTTCTATATTTGTATAAAGTGTGTAAAATATACTGAAACATCGAATTAATATTAACTCTATCTTCAATGAACCTGGAGGATCTTTGGAATTTGTCTATCTCCTTTTTCTCCTTGAAGGTGCTTCCAAGAGCAAGTGGAGGCAATCCAACTGCCCTCTGAGGAGACGCACTCAAAGCTTACTTCACTCCTCTCCCCCTGCAACTCTGCTGCCGGCCAACATCTAAACACTGAAAGAACTTGAACTACAAGTTTCAAGAAGAACAACTTGCTATATCCAGTCACTGCCCCATCCCCTACCTCCCAAAGGAAAGAGCAGGCTGAGAGTGTGCCAGAACTGGAGGGGGGGGAAGGGGGGGCCTCGTCACCCTCCCCCTGGGGGTTTCAGAGCTAACCATGAGGGGAGAGTCTAGAATTTTTGAAACCTCTCCCCTACTTCCTCCTACCCTGGGTCTTGTTGCCTAATCTGCCAGATGGATGAAGACGTCCCTCAGAAGTGTGCATATCAAAGGATACATGTGAAGGATGCAGAAATGCGAGTCCTGGCCACCCAGACAGACAACCACATCAACAGCAGCACCCTCACATCAGCCCCCACACAACGCCCAAGCGAAAAGCCACAAAATCTACTGCCCGCCTCCTCAGCGTTCACACATGCTCTTAACCTAGTAATTCCATTCCTGAGGCTCAATCTCAAAAAAAAAAGTAAAAAGGCAATTGTGCACAAAGATGTCCATCAGTACTAAGGTCAAGGTTAAAAAGCAGAAGCAATACGTGTGCTCAGATAATGGGGCAAAGTTATGTAAAACTATAGCATTTCAGCAACAGAAAATTCTGAGCACACAGAATTTGAGGTCCTTAAAAATCAGAATCCGAGGTCCTTAAAAATCATGTTTATAAGAACTAAGCACTGGCATAAAAACACTCATATTAAAAACCAAGTGTGAAGACTGGGATGCAAAAATGCACATGCATCATTCGCCCTGCACCACGTCTGTCTGAGTGTGACGCGTTCACTGTCTGGCTCTCCCTCAGCTCACAGGTTTCCGAGGCACGGTCAGTAGTTTACTAGCCCCCAAGGCTCTGCCTCTGCAGGATGCCCTGCCCACTCTGCTCTGCCCACTCTGCTCTGACTGCGCTCACACTTACACCACAGAACCTTCAGGTTACCATGTACCTATACCTCTCCCGCCCCTTACATACATACACGCACGTACACACACATGTACATTACTTGTGCAGCACTCTTAGGAGACTGAGGGTGGCCTTATTCCGTTCCAACACGCCTCTAGCGTGGTCGCGCCCAGCACAGGCTGCACCGAGGGGCTCTCTAACTATGGAGCCACCTGAACCCAGCATAGCAGCTGTGGCCAGTCACCGCAGGGTGAAGTAATGGTCATGTCTCCCAGAAGGACACTGGAAGGGAATCATCTCCGACATACAAAGGAGATATTACTCAGTCTTAACAAGGAAAGAGGGTCTGACATATGATCCAACACGGTGTGAGACGAGCCAATCTCAACAGGAGAGATACTGTGTGACTCCACTTGCATGAGGTACCTAGAGTCATCACGCTCAGAGAAGGAACGTGGCCGTCAGGGTGAAGGAGGGGCCCTGGGGTAGTTGTTTAATGACTGAGGGGTTCACCCTGGGAAGTGAGGAAGGCCTGCCGATGGACGGTGGTAACAGCCACACAGCAGTGAGGGTACTTAGTGCCGCTGAACTGGACGCTTCAAAACAGTAAATTCTGTTATGCGTGTTTCCCATAAAGCATGCTTCATTCTGTTAATGTTGCAGTAGTTGTTTTTAAATAACAAAGCCATCTTGAGTGACAATGTCCTGAAACATCATAGGATGAGCATACTTTTACATAGGATAAAGCAAATTTAACTTTAAAAAGGAAAAGTCTTCCAAGTCACTTTAAAGACACCGTACAAGTGGTTCACGGTGATGCCAAACAAGGGAGAGGCCAGACCTGAAGGAGGCAGAGGGCAGCCTCACATGGTGAGGTCCACAGAGTACGCCTCAGGGAGCAGCGACCCCGTGCACATACCACGTCTGCCAGGGCAGACAACCACTCGGTGATGCAAGTCGGGAAAAGGAGGAAGCTTTTTCGTTTAGGTGCTCTTGGACAAAGAGCCAGAGGATAAAAGGTGCCCTCACAGCTGGCACACCGCCTACAGGAAGAGAAAGTGAGGCTCTAAATGACAAAGCCCTGACACAAACAAAACCCATGTGAGGGAACCGTCAGCACAGACACCCGGCCTCTCGCACTGCAGACCTGTGTAGTGCCCCCCTTGCATGGTGCCATGGTGATTGCACACAGCATACAGGTCATAGACGTAGTCCTCAGGGTCCCTCCCGAGTCCATAGGGCCGCCTCCATGGAGACCAATGGGATGGCAAGCTCCAGCTGCTCTGGCTTCTCTTAACCACATGAGGGGTCATGTCCAGGCCAGTCAAGGGGAACTTGACCATGTTCTGAAGTTTCATACGCCTGTCTCCTTCCTGTGCAAGAAGAAAAACAAGTTCTGATGATATTTTCACGTGAGCAGATGGCAGATCAATTTAGTGTGGAATGTGTGCACCTTATCAGCTGAAGTGGGCTGCCTGCCCTAGCTGATGTTTCCAAGAGAAGTACAAAACAGTTTAACTATCTGGAGGAACAGGTTTTAAAGTCACCCAAAGTGGAACCCATGGTGATCCACCTGGAAGGGGAGGTAAGTAACCTCTGTAAGTCTTCTTTTCCTGATCTGATAAAGGAACAGTTTGAAAAAATAACAATTTGGTCCAGCTGGGTCTGGTTCCTCTGTCCAGAGGCATGGACAGGCAGGACACAAGGACACCGGTAAAGGGCCAGCACAGGGCTGGCTTGGAACAGCCATGTGGTCAGCAGTGCCCCTCTTGCCCCAGCTCCCTCAGCATGCATGTCAGAAGCTAACATGATGCGGTTTAATATGTTCATTTCGCTGACAATCCTGGACAATCTATGAGTCCCCAGGGAAATCCAACCACCAGGTCAACAGGTATTTGCTCAATGTTTCCTCCGTCTATGGGAGCTTTGAAAAATAAAAAGTCGTGGGTAACAACCACCCTGATGGATCTACTAAAGGAAGGAAAAACCTTCCAAAGAGGAAGACAGAACGGGTTCAGGAAGGTGAGACTAAAAACTCTGGACCCTGCTCCATAGCTGGGGCCGGAGGGGCACCGAGGTGTTGCAGGAGGTGGCGAGGTCCTGACAGTCGTGGTATAGTGCTGTGAAGTGCATAGACACAAGGGAAGCACAACACAGGTGACAGAATCAATTAAGAGACACAGCAACTGCAAACAGCTGGAAAGTATCGGAAGCCTGAAAGCGCTGGCAACAGCGGGAACAGGGAAGGGACACAGCAGGCAATGAAGAGGCACAACCAAGCAGAAGAGGCGACTGCCCAGTGAGAGGAGAAAAGGAAGAAGAGTCAGAGAGAACTCCTGCTTTGAGCCTGGGTGCTGAAGGGTGAAAGCAAGCCTCTGACAGAAACAGAGAGCAGAGAAATGAGTCTGGGTGTGCATGAAAGGAGCGGAGAGGGCTAGGGCCCCAACTCCACCTGCTACGCGCTTGCAGATCCCGAAGGAAGCATGCAGCTCCCTTCTCTTCACTACTAAAGCTGCGTGTGAAAGCCCCAGCCCTGGGGACATGTGGGTGTGAGCCTGATCATGACACCAGCAAGTCCTAAGTGTCTCTCAACTTGGAGCCTTTTAGCTCCCTGCCCAGCTCTGTACCCTCATCAGCACCCCCCACGTGTGACAGTGACAGCCACCCTCCCACATCCCCATCATCATTCCTGTCCACTCTAGTTCTCCACACAGCACCCAAACGGTCTGTTCAAAGCATGAACATGTCATGTTGCCTCTCTGCTTCAGACTTTTACGACGCTCAGCCTACGAGGGTCTGCTGGCTAGTCAGCCCCTGCTGGTGGAAACACCTCTTCCCACCCAGCTTACACCCTTCCCCCCACCCCAGGGAGCTCCTGCCACACTGGGCTGCTTCCAGTCTCCCACACGTGCTGCGCCCCCTCTGGTCACTGGGCTCTGCACATGCAGCTCCTCCGCCACTACGGCCTCAGGGATCACAGGCTCAGCTCCAGATCTCAATAAAACCACGGTGGTGATAAAGCAAGTCATCAATTTTTTGGTCTCCCAGAGTATAGAAATGTGTACAATATGGGGCAGTCTCTTAGGTGTGCAACAGTGTTCTGTCTGCAACAACAACGTGCACAGCTGGACTTAAAAAATATTAGTGAAAAGTAGGACAGAGACACGAAGTGAGTACGTGCTGCAGGGACGAACAGCGCTGGTGCGGGGCTGCCACAGACCATCAAGTCATTGTAAACGGCAGCAACACAAGGGGGGGCAGTATTTGTGGGCACAACAAAGTGAGGCGCAATGAAAGGAGACAGGCCGGCATGTGTGTGCTGCCCCACCCCCACCTGGCAGACGGTGGAGCCTGATGTCTCCCTCCCGTTTCCCTCTAACACGGCCTGTCCGGGGTAACATGACCTTGCAGCCTTTGTTTTTTGTTTTTTTTTAATTTGGGGGGGATAGTCTTTTTTGGAAAAACTCACTCAAAAAACAATGCAACCCAAAGCAGATATTCCTTGTCAGTACTTTTTTTTTTTTTTTTTTTTTTTTA